>VWZS01009193.1:266488-282452 GCA_013397075.1 Rhabdornis inornatus
CTGTATCCTGGAGCCTGTCCCTATATCCTGGAGCCTGTCTCTGTATCCTGGAGCCTGTCCCTGTGTCCCAGAGCCTGTCCCTGTATCCTGGACTGGGCTGGCAGGGCAGAGTTAACTCCTGGTTATCACAGGCAGAGGAGATTCTTGCCCTCAGGACACCTCAGGTAAAGGTGCTCCCTCCCTGCCAGGGACCTGTTTGTGACCTGTCCCCCGTCCAGAGGTGTCCAAGGAAAGCCTGGACATGGCGCTCCGTGCTCTGGGCTCAGTGACAAGGTGGGGATCAATCACTCCATGGTCCGGAATGTTTTCCCTGAGGCTGGAAAAGCCTCAGGGACTCTGGGGTTCTGTGAATGGATCTCCTTCCCTCTGCTGTCCCCTTGTCTCCCTGCCCAGCACCTGGGGTTACTCCAGTGCCAGGTGTCCCTGCCCATGGCAAGGCTTGGAGCTGGATGGTTTCAAGGTCCCAACACAAATTCCATGATTCCATGGTTCCCTTGAGACAGTCCTGTGGTCTTCACCCCATGGCAGCCCCTCTCCCAGCAGCCAAGGGCAGCAAGATTCAGGGAGAGGAGAGGAGAGTTCTGGATCTAACTTAATGCTGGACCAGAGTTCCCCACAGCTCTGGTTGTGGGCAGGTTGTTTTTAACCAAAACCCCAAGCACCAAACCCCAACAACTTCAGTGGGAGCTCTGGAGTTCAGAGCTCCTGAGGTGCCTAAAGGAGGCAGTGATGGGGAGAGGAGCCAAATTTGGGATTTAATGAGCATGATTGATGCACACCCCTGGTTCCAGAACCCCTGATCCCTTCATTAAAAAGGAAAATATTCCTGCTGCTGGATCCTTCCAGAGCAGAGCGAGTTGTTATTCGCAGAGCTGAGTGGGAGGTTTTGGGATGGCAGAGAGGGAGGGCAGTGCTCCAAACAAAAGCTTTTCCCTTTGCTAATGGCAGTCTGATGGACAGGAGAGTGGGCCTGGAATGAGATTCTGCTGTGGGTCGTGATTGGGAAAATTGTTAGTCAAGTGTTCAGGAACTGCCTGTGAGAGATGCACGGAATTCTGTGATACTGAGCAAGGAAAAAACCACAGCTGGGATCATCCCATGGATCTCAATGTCAGTGGTGAAGGGGAAAGGCAAAGGAGGGAGCTCTTCCCAAGCTCCAGCACTAACAGGTGGAGCCTTCCAGGAAGAAATCTCTGGAAGCAGCAAATGATGCCCTGGGGTGTGCTCTGGAGTTGCCATTTTGAACAGAACAGTGGGATTTGCTGGGGGAAAAGGCACAAACATGGAATAATTTTCATTGTTTTCTTTTGTTGCCTAAAGAATCTGTGGCTGCCCCATCTTTGGAAGCATCAAAAGCCAGGCTTGGAGCAGTGGGAGGTGTCCCTGCCCATGGCAGGGGTGGCACTGGGTGGGCTTTAAGGTCCCTTCCCACCCAAACCATTCTGGGATCCTGTCCTGATTCTCTGATCCATTAAAACCCAGTTTCAGAAGCCTGTGACCTTCTCACTGGAAATTTCTCTAGTGTGCTTGTCTTTGACAAAACCAGAGCTGCTGAGGCTGGATGGAGCTCTGGAGATTTCTGCTCCTGCTCTCCAGCTCAGGGCAGGGTCACCTGAGTTTGGGGTGGAGAATTTTCAAGGACAGAGACCCAAGAGCCCCAGGGCTGAGCACCCTCCCTGGGCACAGCTCTTTGTGCTGTTCAGTGAAACGTTCCCTGTTCCAGCTCATGCCTTGTGTCCCTGGCCCGAGGAGGAGCTGGGGCAGAGCCAGAGGGTCACGCTGGATCCCTCACACTTTGGGCTTGTCATTAATCACATCCCCATAAAACTTCACAGACAGCACATCCTGGAAGGTCACCCCGAGTAAATGACAGTCCTGAGGCACAGCAGAGCTGGGGAGTTACTGCTCAAGGTCACCCTGATAAATCCCAGCCTGGCTCTGCTGGGCTTTGGAGGAATTTGGGAATGTTTAAAAGCCACCCCGTGCATAAACTGTTTTTTGTTTGTTTGTTTGTGCATCTTGAATCATTAATGAACCCCCAGAGGAAGGCTGGAGATTCATAAACTGCAGGCCCAGGCTTCTCTTCCCAAACCTGGAGCCAGGTGAGATCATTTCTTATATCCCAGTGCTAAAGTTTATTTTTCACACCTCTTTAACACAGCTTTAATTACCCCGAGTCCAGAGGAGTCCTGGTTTTACACACTCCCATTTCTTCTCTGTTGGGAGAGGAAAAGATTAACAGGATTAAACCTGGACTAAAGCTGTTGAAGGTACAGCCTTATTGAGCTAACAGTGGTGCTGTTTGGTCGTTGCTGATTGAGTTTTAATTCAAGATAAATTAGTAATCAATTTAGTTAGAGGAGCACAGCAGGGTGCAGGGGTTGAGCTGAGGGGCTGTGTGAAAACAATCCATGATTTAAAGAGTCTGGTCCACACTGAAAACACCTGGCTGGGGGTAAGGAAGGGCTTTCATCCCTGAATTCCTGCAGCAAACTGAGGCAGGAGGGACAAAACCCAAAATCTCGTTTGCCCTAAAACATTTATGGTTTCTAAGCTGCCTCATTTTTGTCTGTCCCTTCAAAAGCTTCTTAAATAAAGTGTTAGACTCAGACATTTAAATGGATTGAGCTGAAAGTTTTATCCCCAAAGTTGGGCTAAGTTTAAGCCACATTTTCTAAATTTTTGGCCAACAGAACCCTCACATGCCACAGTTATTTCTGCAGCAGAAATGCAGAGAAATTTCATTATGGACGAGATTTGTTGCTTACTTCAGGCCTGTTGACTTCCTCAAACCCCTTCCAAGGTTGATGTAGGTTCAGTGCTTTAATTATGCAGCAGAATTAAAGAATAAACTGCTCTGACAATGGTTTTTGCAGAGAACACAAAGATTAGGATGGGTAAAATATTAATTCTGCGAGAAATATATGTTATATATATATAAAAAATATATTTGTGAGAATAATGTGAGAGGTTTTAGGTGCCCAGGGCAAACCTGAGGGCTGAATTTTCTTCAGGCATCAATGACATTCCATGGGGATCACTGTGGAGAATTTGGGCCCGATAAACAAAGAAAATGGACACAAAAAATGCATTTTAGGCACTGTGCAGAGGTTCCTGCCTCGATAGAAGGCTGCAAGGGTCTCATTCCAGTCTGCTCAGTACTGGACTGAATTAAATTAACTTCAAAAAGCAAAAAACACACGGGGGAAACTTCAAAGTAATATCTCCAAAGTCACCTTGAAATTAGGGAAGTCTTGACTTGTTTCTTGCTGTATCAAGAAACAAGAGAGAAGGTAAAAATTCACTAAAAATTCACTGCCCAGTTCTCTCACCTGTTGCATATCCAAATGCCCTTTCAGAGAAACAGGGATTATCTTCAGTTTTCTTATTATTTTCCACATCCTTTTGGTTAAAATCTGTGAAAGTGATGGGTGACTCTTAATTCTTCGTGTGGTGTCCAGCATGGAGATGTCCAGATGCCTCTAACTGGGAATTTGGTGGAGATAAATTGGGTGAAACTCCAAGGAAATTAACACCTGGCTTTTCCTTTCCATCTTCATCAATAAGGAAAAGGGAAGGGAACTGTGGGAACCTGAGTGGGAGATGTTGAGGTTGGTGAAGTGTCTTTGTTTGGGGAATAATTTTGTGGGGCTGAACAAAGGGAAGGTGAGAGGACTCTGCCCCCAGCAGGAATTCAGGAAGGGCAATTTTACAGGACATTTTCTCAGGATTTTTGCCTGAATCTGCCCTCACCAGGAATTCAGAAAAGGCAGTTTTACAGGATATTTTGTCAGGATTTTTGTCTGAATCTGCCCCCAGCAGGAATTCAGAAAAGGCAGTTTTACAGGATATTTTGTCAGGATTTTTGTCTGAATCTGCCCCCAGCAGGAATTCAGAAAAGGCAGTTTTACAGGATATTTTGTCAGGATTTTTGCCTTCTGCTTGGATTAAAGACCCGTGGTGTCAGGAGCTCTGGGATATTTCCTTGGGCTCCATCACATCCTTGGCCTTAAATGTGAAATAAATTTTCAAACTCTGCTCCCTGGCCTGGAATTGTTCATAGATTAAATGTGAGGTTTTTTGTTTTTTTTTTTGAAGGATTTGGTCCACCTGGATCTGCACCTTGAGCTGTGCTGTGGGCACCACGAGCTGCCCCTGGCTCGTGGATGGATTCACTGCCTGTTTCCACTTCAGGGACTCCTTTCTCATGCAGTGAGCCCTGGATCAGCTCTTCATGGCTTAAATATATTATGTTTTATAAGGAAATCCATTTTCTGATCCTGCTGAAATAAGGAAAGGGGTTTTTGCCTGTTCAGGTGGAAGTCTTGGCACTGTTTGAGACTCTCGTGGAGTGGGGGCATTTCTTGAACAAGAACCCAGAGCTGAGCAGATCATGAGGCTGAATTCTTGCTCTGCTTTGGAGATTAATTCCTCAATTCAGCTGAGATTTTTAGGACTGAATTAAAGAAGGGGGAAAAAAATTAAGAAGTAAGAATCCATGAATTAAGGGCTTAAAAATTGATACTGCTTTGAATCAAAGATATTTCCATCCTGTCTGTTAATGGCAGTGGCACAGGATCAATTAATAGAACATAAGGCCTTTGTTTATAATGCTCCAATTTCTTCCCATCCGGAATTGTTCATAATACAGAGTTTATTTTTAAGCTCTGACTTTCAAAGGAGCCTGACAGTTGTCAGTCTCAGCTAAATTAAAATTATCCTGACACCTCATGATTTCCACCCTGCACATCCCTCATTATCTCGATGAATTGAGGGCTCACTTACAGGAGTTTTAGAGATAACGAAAGTGAGGTGCAGAGGGAGAGAAACCTCAGAGCTTCCAGGTTTTTGGAGGGTTGTAGTTCCCTAAATCCTAACACTTCCCAAGGGAATAACTCGGAAATACCTGTGGACATAAGGGCTTGGGTGAGGGATCCAAATCAAAGCTCTGGGCACAAAAAGCCAACTTTGGTCCCTCAGCTCAGGTGGGTGATGGAGAGACTGAGCTGCTCCTCTCATGGAAATGCCATTTTAACACCCTTTAAATGCATTTGGGTGTGCCAGCATAAATTCATGCCTTTGAAATGGCAAAGGAAAACTGTGCAAGCGTGGATGAGGAGAAACTTCTGTTAACATTAGGAACTGGGAAAGAAAGTTATTAATAGATCCAGCCAGTGATGCTAAACAGAGGGATAAATGTGAATTCAAGCTACTGCTTTTCAGTGGAAGGAGCCAGTATGGAAAATAAATCCCGGATTTCCACTGGACACTGCTCAGATTAGCCCTGATCTTCCCAAATGACCTCTAGCACGACCCCAAAACCCCATCCTAGGAATGAGCAGGGGGAAAAAACCCCTGGAATAGGAGGTGGGAATGCTGAGCCAGGGGAAGGAGGGCTCTGGGGATGCAAGGGGTGCAGTGGGTGCTGTCCTGGGCGAGCAGAGCAGAGCAGAGCAGCCCCGTGCTGATTAACAGCCTTGCATAATTTATGCTCCTCCTTATTTAATCACTCTGGAGTTGTGGTGCTCGCTGGCAGTTGCTAGATTGCTTTATTAAATTTAGGCTGTGTTGAAGGAAATTTATTTTTGTGTATTCCTCCTTCATAATTTTTTTTTTTTCCTTAAATGCTGTGACATAAATTAGGGCGTTATCGATGAATCTGCATGAGGAGCTTTGCTGTTTAGTTCTGGGGCCAGAATCCCCTAAATCATGTATGACACCTGTATTATAACTTACTTCTCACTATTCTTCTCCATGATAGATTTACTTCCCCAGCTTCCTTCTCATTGCTATCAGACAAAGGCATTCAAACTGGGAAGCAAGGGAGGAAAAACAAAATGGAAATCTGGATTTTGTCTCTTTACTCAGGAAGGTGAAATAGCAAGACGTGGAAAAGATCTGTTCTATCACATCATGGCATCAAATACTGACATCTCTTTATTTCCCATTCCCAGAGGAGTGGTAAGGCCAGGGAAGGAGAAAGGCACTTTTTTGGGAGTTGGTTAGAGGGGGATAAGGATTAAAAAAGAGGATTAAATATTATAATGGAATGTGTTGGGTTGGAAAGGAAATAAAAAGTCACTTAATTGCACCCTGTGCCATGGGCAGGGACACCTCCCACCATCCCTGGTGGCTCCAGCCTGGCCTTGGACACTGCCAGGGATCCAGGGGCAGCCACAGCTCCTCTGGGAATTCCATCCCAGCCTCTCCCCACCCTCCCAGCCAGGAATTCCTGCCCAAAATCCCATCCAACCCTGCCCTCTGGCAGTGGGAAGCCATTCCCTCTTGTCCAGGCCCTTATCCAAAGGGGCTTCCTGTAAAGAGGAAGAAACTGATAATTAAATGTAGAACTGAGAAAACATAAATTCTTTCCTCTCTTTTTAGTTACTCCCTTATGTCATTTAGTCCCAAAACCCCATGAATGCAGTGAGGTCAAGAAGATGAATTTTGGAGAAATGGTGTCTTTGATAAAAATTCCTTGGGATGAAGGGCTGGACTTTCCTCCTGCTCAAGGTTGGAACTTGCTCTGTAAATCCACGGAGTTTCTCTTTTGCAAAGTTTCAGCTGATACCATGTCTTGTTACACAGACTTTACGTGTCATATCAAGTAATTTAAACAGTAAGAAATTACCAGATGTGCATTTGTGACTGTAGGAACCAAAGCTAAAAGACCCTAACACCACCACTCTCAGGTCCAGACACATTTGAACATCTGAAAAGTCAACCTGTGTTTGATTTTTGAGGACAAACAACTCTTTTAAAGCCCAGTATTCACTAGAAAGTAGCATTTTTCTTCATAAAATACACATCAATCCTGATTTAGATGCAAGCAGAAAATATTTCCCTCAAAAGTCCTCACCAGAAGGAAAATATTTCCAGAATTGGTGTCTATTCATCAATAAGTGCTGATGTGGACATAATACAGGGTTGGATTGAATTTCCTCCTTGTTATTTGTCTGCAGGTCCTTGATTTATGAATTTATCCACACATGTGTGGAGCCATCCTTCAGCTGCTTGAGAACTACCCCATGGAAGTGTTTTTAATGGAAAATTGTTTTCCCCGTTATTCATCTCATTGCTGGGATCTGCTTCCAGTGGTAAAATTAGATTTCCTCCAATAATTCTTTTCAGGCAGCTGTCAACATCCTCCTGATTCTGCTTTTCTCTGCCAAATTTACATTCTTCCCTAGCAAAATAAATCTCCCACGGGTTACAGGATTTTTTTTTTATATATCTGCAAAGCTATCCCTTGGATATACATGAGTGCATGGCTGTATCGCTGTAAATCCTCCAAAACGGGGAAAAAAGCAGTGGAAATTAGAGCTTTTTAATGAGAAAATTAACTCTACACTGGTTACTTAAGGTTTTCTTGGGTTTTTTTTTCCCTCCATCTGTTTCATTAAGCATCCAAAGTGGAGCAGGCCTAATCTTCCCAGATTAAAGTTCCACAAATTTGAGGAGTGGAGTACATGCAAATATTCTTTTGTAGTCTTACTAAAATACTGTAATCCTCAGGAAAAAAGGGGGGAATTAGACTTGTAATGAGGAGATTCTGTGTCCTGCTGTAGTTTAGGATGCCCAGAGGAGCTGTGGCTGCTCCTGGATCCCTGGAAGTGTCCAAGGCCAGGTTGGAGCAGCCTGGGACAGTGGGAGGTGTCCCTGCCATGGCAGGGGTGGCACTGGATGGATTTGAGTTCCCTTCCAATCCAAACCATTCTGGAATTCTGTGATTTATAACAAAACCCTTCCTGTGAACTCCCCAAAAACTGAGGATTGGAGTCAGGACTTCCCAGACCTGGTGGGGAATCTGCTGTGAAGGGGTGTGGGACCTCAGGTGAGTAACTCCTGTGCTCCCTTGGAAAACCGACGTACAAACCACAAGGATGGAATGGTTATTTCACAGAATCAGAATCCCAGAACGGCTTTGGGTGGGAAGGGACCTCAAAATCCATCCAGACCCACCCCTGCCACGGGCAGGGACACCTCCCACTGTCCCTGGGATGGGATGGGATGGGATGGGATGGGATGGGATGGGATGGGATGGGATGGGATGGGATCCAGGCTCTGATTCCTCACTGAAATTCCATGCTGATGTTTTTCACTATTCCTTATAAGACTGGACTTCACAAGTCCGGTTCTTGCACAGTGATTTTGAGAGAAGTGATCTGAGTGTTCCCTTTTCTGTTCCCTCTGTCCTGGTGCTTCAGCAGAGCCTGCTCACTGCCCTTTCCCCACCCAGGGGTACAGAGGTGCCAGGATTTGGGCTTTTTCTGGGAAGAAGCCACTGGAAAGCTCTGTAATTTGTTTTTTGCCTCTCTGACTGTCAGAAGACACTGGGCAGGCTGGTTTTTTCCTGGCAGAACAGCAAACACTCTCTGTTCCTCATCCCTCCCTCCCCTCCGTGCCCACTCCTTACATAAACCCAGCTCCAAACACACTCCTGACAAAATTGCCTCCCAAATTACAGCGGCAGCGTCACGGAAAGTTTCATTTCTGACTCGTGCTAATTCTGAGAGGAACAAAGAGTGTCAGATCCCATTGCACTCCCCAGCAGAGCGTTCTGTGCTCGGGTCTGCGTGCAGCTCTGGGTGCAGCAGCAGTGACAGGTACACTGTGACACTTTAATAGTGCCTGATAAATCACTGTCACCTGCTCCCAGGGCCACTGGGACTTGGAGGGAACACATTTCTCTGCTGTCCTGCTCTCCCTCCTCATTTCCTGCCTGGCACTGCCCTCCAGCTCAGGATGTGGGGCTGTGGTGCTTACCCGATGCTCCAGGCAGGGGTTAGCCACCAATAATTCGTTTTTGAGCAAAAGAAGGGCAGGAATTTGGAAAATGTCATGGCTTTCACACTTTCCTTGTGATCTCCAAATCCCTGAGGTTGGGAAAGCCCTGCAAGATCATGGAATCCAACCTGTGACCCATCCTCACCTTGTCAACCCAGAGCCCTGACTGCCACATCCAGTTGTTCCTTGGGCACCTCCAGGGATGGGCATTTTCCAACAGCTTGGATCTTCCAGGGGCCCTGACTGGCACCCAAATGTCCCTGTTGAGGAGCATTTCTTCTTCTTCTGCAAGCAGGAAGTATTTCCTCTTCTGCAAGCAGGAAACATTTCCTCTTCTGCAAGAAGGAAACATTTCCATTTCTGCAAACAGGAAACATTTCCACTTCTGCAAACAGGAAACATTTCCACTTCTGCAAGCAGGAAACATTTCCACTTCTGCAAACAGGAAACATTTCCACTTCTGCAAGCAGGAAACATTTCCACTTCTGCAAACAGGAAACATTTCCACTTCTGCAAGCAGGAAACATTTCCACTTCTGCAAACAGGAAACATTTCCACTTCTGCAAGCAGGAAACATTTCCACTTCTGCAAACAGGAAACATTTCCACTTCTGCAAGCAGGAAACATTTCCACTTCTGCAAACAGGAAACATTTCCACTTCTGCAAGCAGGAAACATTTCCACTTCTGCAAACAGGAAACATTTCCACTTCTGCAAGCAGGAAACATTTCCACTTCTGCAAACAGGAAACATTTCCACTTCTGCAAGCAGGAAACATTTCCACTTCTGCAAACAGGAAACATTTCCACTTCTGCAAGCAGGAAACATTTCCACTTCTGCAAACAGGAAACATTTCCACTTCTGCAAGCAGGAAACATTTCCACTTCTGCAAACAGGAAACATTTCCACTTCTGCAAGCAGGAAACATTTCCACTTCTGCAAACAGGAAACATTTCCACTTCTGCAAGCAGGAAACATTTCCTCTTCTTCTGCAAGCAGGAAACATTTCCATTTCTGCAAGAAGGAAACATTTCCACTTCTGCAAGCAGGAAACATTTCCTCTCCTTCTGCCCCTCTGCTGCTCAGGCTGCTTTGGCTCTGCCTGGCTGCCCAAGCTGGTCCTTGGCATTGGGAGCCACCAGAATCCCAAGGGAATGTCAGGCACTGTAGGAATCTCGATTTACTGTCAGGGGGAGGTGGCACATCCATTATCCCAGTGATCCAATGGCAATCCATTAACCAGGATCATGGAATCACAGAATATTCCGAGTTGGAATGGACCCACGAGTCCAACTCCCATCCAGGGATCAATCCATGGGAAAAGGGAGCCAGTGAAACCCATTGGGATGCACTGGACTTGTGGATTTGGGAGTTGTGCTTCCCTCTTTAATGCCTTTTTCCGTGAAGAAAAAATGAAGCAGAACCACCTCAAACCCTCTCAGGTTCTGAATTTAAAGTATCTGTTCTTCTGAGACTGTCTCAAGGTGCTTTCTAAATATTTGGAATTAGGATACAAGAAAAATTGAATTCTCCTGAAGAGTTTGCAAATCTGAACGGTCCCGATAAGAGGAGGATTAAAGGAAAGTTGTTTGAACAAACCAAGATGGAACGATGAAGGTCTTTTTGGCACAGCAACTGTGCTGCCAGGAGAATAGAATCCAGATCTCCGGAATTAATTAATATTAATTCATTATTTGTGTAATATAAATCATGTAATTACCATGTGCAATTTCCGTTTCAAACTCGGTTAATTTATCATTTTATGTCCTTGTAAACCATGGCTGAATCCAGCAGCTCATTTTTATCTTTGTGTTAATTAATTCTTCTCTGACGTAACTCCGGGCTTGTTTTCTACCTGGCATGGACAGTCAGGAATTCAGGTACAGTTTGTTCTACCCAAATGGGATATGAGGGACTCAATCCATGGATTCCTGGGGATCCAAATGGTTCCTCCAGTGGAACTGGGAGTATCCATGAAGCCACAGCACATCCCTGTGTGCACATGGATTCACCCATTTCCTTCATCTCCCCATTTCCAGGTTTTGCTCCAGCACCCACTTCACAAAATGGGGCCTGGTGAGAGCTGGGATCACTTTCCCTGCTCCCTCTTCCCTCCAAGGATTGTTCTGGTTGTTCTGAAAGGAGGCTGGAGTGACAAAGGTGGGGTTTGATCTCAGTTTTCCTCTGGCAGATTCCCAGGACGAGGGCTCTGTCCCGGTGTCACAGGGATGTGGAGGCCAGAGGGAGCTCCTGGTGTCCCCACCGAGTGTCACCAGCCTGGGGAGTGGGTTTGGATGGGGTAAAGGGAAGGAATTCCTCCCTCTGAAGGTGATGAGGGGCTGGGATGGAATTTCCAGAGCATCTCTGGCTGCCCCTGGATCCCTGGAAGTGTCCAAGGCCAGGTTGGATGGAGCTTGGAGAACCCTGGGATAGAGGGAGGTGTCCCTGCCCATGACAGGGGTGGCTTTAAGGTCCCTCCAACTCAAACCATTTGCTGATTTTTATTTTTTTTTAAGAAACTGGTGTTTTTACATAATTTTCCTTCCCCCAGCTTTCTCTCCAAAGGCTCCTGGTGGGATATTTGGGATGTCCTGTGCAGGGGCAGAAGCTGGACTTTGATAATCCTTGTGGATCCATTCCAGTTCAGGATATTCCATGACTCCTTCCTTTCCTCCATGAACTACATCCCCCATGACCTTATGGAGCTCTGAGCACAGCTTGGGTTTGATCTCTATGAAAATAAGAGCAGCTGATAATTTATTTCATTCCAAACTCACATTTTTAATTAGCTGTCTACTACGAGCGATATTTCATCACCCCATCCATTGACAGGGAGACAGTCAAAGCTGTATTTTTAGTCCTTGTGCTCTGCTTTTCCCTCCAGATGCTCATCCTCTCTTTTTTTCCTAATGTAAAACTATTAATTAATGAGAGACAATCATTCACATGGTGCCACTGGCTGTCAGGAACTAACAAATGCCAGTTAAAAAAGCGAAATAACAGAACTGGGATCATGGAGAGGTGGTAGCAGGAGAAGGGAGATGAGAGGAGTTAATTGCTGGACTTCCAAACATCCAGGGAAGGGAGGTGTTGGAAAAGTTTACAGGGGGGAATTAATGATGTACAACAAATTAACTCCAAATGCTAAAGCTGGAAGGGAAACACTAATTATGAAGGAAGGCAGGATGAGGAATGGGAAAAGGGATGGTGGGGACAGGACAGAGCTGTTGGGGGACCTTGGAGGGGAGCCCTGGATCTTCTGCTCCTGCAGAGCACAGGAGGCTGTGAAACATCTCAACAAGGGGGGTGAGAGCATCCCCTGGGCCCTGCTGAGCTGTGCTGAGAGGTTTTGGTGTCAGAGCTGCTGCTGGTGACAGCGTGACCATGTCTGGGTGTACAGACAGCAGTGTCGTGTCAGGGGGTGCAGAGGTGACAGCTCTGTCCTGGTTCCTTCTCGCAGCAGGCAACGAGGCCAGAGAGAGAGAACGAGCTGGGGAGGAATAAAAGCTGGTGCTAAGCAGGGGCTGGGGCTCAGCCACTGAGGGGCTGTGGGAGGAAATAACCCCAGTGGCCTTCAGATGTTCCCTGTAGGTCTGGCTCAGAGAGACTGGGACTCTCCTTTGGCCGTCAGAGCCTCACATGGGGCTGTCGTGCCTCTCTTGATGAGGTCACCAGGTGATCCCTTAGGATTTCAGCTTTTGTATTTTCCGTATATCTGTAATCCTGCAATTCTTTA
The DNA here is from genome assembly GCA_013397075.1 of Rhabdornis inornatus. NCBI lineage: Eukaryota > Metazoa > Chordata > Aves > Passeriformes > Rhabdornithidae > Rhabdornis > Rhabdornis inornatus. Next base: position 279,011 of record VWZS01009193.1, read on the forward strand.
GAGTGTAACTCTGAACTCCATACAGACTCTTAGCTGCTGCTTTACTATCTTGGTCAGACAAAACAATTCATTAAGCATCCTGGCAATCAAGGACACCTCACTGCCTCAGGCCTGAGAGATGGAAACAAAAGTGAGTTGGGGACAGCAAGCTTGGGGTAAATGACTTTATTATCTGAAGATGTAATTGGGAGATTAACCCCAATATGCAAATGGACCAAACTTATAAAAGTGTGAAAACCCTGTAACCCATTGTCCATTTTCGGGTGTAGCCCCTGGGTGCAGCCTCTGAATGTACCTGAATACCTTCAATAAATAGAACTGCTTTTTATTTCCTTAACTTTGTCTGGGCTCTGGTTTTAGGCAGTTCCAAAAAGGCACCAAGGGACAGCCTGACCTGAGCCACCCCCTCCTCCTGCCCTGGCCTCCTGACTGCTGCAGAGCTGCAGCAATTGAGCCCGTGAGAAGTTCCCTAGCACAGGGCTCTCTCTGTCTTTGAAAAGACACATCTGAGCACTGCAATGTCTTTTTCATCTCACAGCACAACAATGTTCTCCATCAGTCTTTGCTCCAACCCTCCCGCTACTACAGAGAACAAAAAAATGCCCCTTGATTTCTTCGGTGAGCTCTGGACCAAGCCTCTGCTTTTTACAACATTTTAAATGTGAGGAGGGGAAAATGAGCTGAATATTAACAGACAACCCTGAGCCAGAGTTACATCAGGGCCCCCGAGGAATTAGTTATCTGGGTTTTGGGATCACATGCTCGGAGAGGTCAGCTATTAATAGGTTCTAAGAGCTGAGCTGGTGATCATTAGGTGCTTTGAATAAATTACAAGGCGTTTGTTTGAGGTGGGTGTCGTGTTCAAGGGGTCGGTAATTAAAGCTGTTTCTGGGCTAATGTTTTATCTGTTCATCCAGCCGTGGAATCAATTCATAGTAAAGATCCCTTTTTAACACACTTGCACTACACATCCCTGAGGTTTTGATAAGCACTTTCTAAGGATGTTTGGATTTTTTTATGGATTCCTTCTTGTGATGACTATTTTGATGCATTTTAGAAATCCTTAAAGCAGATCCTCTTCCCACCGCTGGCACAGTAGTTGCTGTTCCATTCCATGTCAGCTCATCCCTTCACCTTCCTCGTTCAGCATTCCCCATGAAAAATCTTTTGGAAGTTTCCTTTAGGCTTGACATTCCAAATGTTATTTATTGCCTTGCCTAGCAGGTTGTCCCTCCCTCCACGTGACCTTTCAAGATGATTTCAGAGCTGAGCCTCCAGGCCCTCAGAATATCTGGGATGGTGGCTGCAGCTCCCAGGACTTGTTCCTTAGACAATAACAGTATTTTCTATTCAAAAAATCAGTGCAAGGAGTCATCAACCTCTCATTTACAGCCTCCTCCTCATTGCACTGCAGTGCAGATCCACAGAGGGAGGTATGAAATCGCTTCTGCTGCAGCGGAAAAAGCCCCATGGACACAGAGATTCCTTCTCCAATACCACTTTCCAACCCCAAACCATCCCAGAGGGCTTTCCCGAGTCAAATTACATAAATAATTACAAAATTATTTATGGCCTTGTGCAGAGGCATTGGGGTCTTTGTGGTGATCATTGGACTGACCCAAAACATTGAGATCTTTGTGATGGACTTTGGGCTGGCCCAAAAGATTGGGATCTCTGTGGAGGACACTGGACTGACCCAAAAGATTGGGATTTTGTGGTGGACACTGGACTGACCCAAACACTGGGATTTTGTGGTGGACACTGGACTGACCCAAAAGATTGGGATTTTGTGGTGGGCACTGGACTGACCCAAACACTGGGATTTTGTGGTGGACACTGGACTGACCCAAAACTCGGGATCTTTGTAGTGGACACTGGACTAAACCAAACATTGAGATCTTTGTGATGGACTTTGGACTGACCCAGAAGATTGGGATTTTGTGGTGGGCACTGGACTGACCCAAAACATTGGGAATTTGTGGTGGACACTGGCCTAAACCAAACATTGAGATTTTTATGGTGGACATTGGAATAAACCAAATATTGGGATCTTTATGGTGGACACTGGACTGAACCAAAGATTGGGATTTTGTGGTGGACGTTGGACTGACCCAAACATTGGGATTTTGTGGTGGACGTTGGACTGACCCAGATCAAACACTGACACCACAGCCCTGCAGGCCATTAATGATTCCCAGGGTGGGAAGCAGAATGATTGAAGGAACCTTGGGACATTCTCCATGAAAATCTCCTTTTCCCCTTGCTTTGCTGAGCTAGAAATGTTCTTTCCTTCTCTTTTGAGGCAGGAATGCTCTTTTCTTGCTTGTTGATGCAGCTGGGAGGTGGATCAATAAGTTTGTCTCTTTTCTCATGTCTCTGCTTGTCCTCAATTATATTTGATTGGAGTTGGAGCAGGGAGTGTTTAGTTGCAGCACTTGGTAGTTCTCTGGCAGAAACCTGCATAATTTGGGGCAATTTACTGAACGTTTGTGTGCATCAGGAACCTATTTTTAAGGAAAGATAATGAGAGTTTTGTTCTACCTGTCTGTGATGTCTCCTAATCCCTGTTCCTGACCTTGCCTGGGGCCCACATTTCTGTAATGTTCAGGCTGCGATGTAAACAATTCTGTTCCTACTGTATTTCTGTTTACCCATGTGGCTTAGGGGGATTTTTTTTTTTTATTGGAAACCCTTTACCTGTGTTTATTCAGACAGAAATTATCCATGCCATGGCATGCAGGGCAGCATTTTGTTTTCTTCTCTTTCTTTCCTGGCCTAAATAAAAGGTGAGACAGGCAGAAGCACCAAAGCATTGCTACAGCTGCCTCTCACCTTGGAATCACAGGGGAAACCCATAAATTCCAAATATTGGATTTAAGGTTTTGAAGATTCTTGATAGAAATACTACCAAGGGAGAGGCACCCTTGGGATTTACACCACGCTTGGATTTAATTATTCTTAGGGAAGCATTATGTCCTGCCAAGGCATTTGTCCTTTGCTGTCAGGGCTCCAAGCACCAATTTCACTTTTCCAGGGAGGACCCATAATGGTCTGAAAATAAGCAATTGTGGCTGAGATTATTGTAATTTTTGGTGTCATGAAAAGCTCATCCTGCTCAGGATGCTCCAAATGTTTATCCAGAATTGCACGTGGCAATATTTCCTTTGGGTTTGTGTCGGTATCAGCAGGAAAAATGGGATTGTGCTTGTGAGGACACAGAGATCTTAGCAGGAAGGTCAGGAGGGGACACTGGGGGAAAGAGGAGGTGACACAGGTGAGAGGGAGGAGGTGACACAGGAGAGAGAGGAGGTGACACAGGGGGAAGGAGGAGGTGACACAGGTGGAAAAAGGAGGTGACACAGGGGGAGAGAGGAGGTGACACAGGTGGAGAGAGAGGAGGTGACACAGGGGGAGAGAGGAGGTGACACAGGGAGAGAGGAGG
>VWZS01009193.1:282556-345715 GCA_013397075.1 Rhabdornis inornatus
GGAGAGGAGGAGGTGACACAGGGAGAGAGGGCGGCTGTTTCTTGCCCTTCTTCAAAGGAAATCTCATTTGCTGTCTTGGAACGCTTTGTGGGTTTGCACAGGACTTTCACAATCGTGGAATGGTTTGTGTAATTCCAACCCAAATTCAATTCCAAATTCAAGTTTGTGTAATTCCAGCCCCCTGCCATGGACAGGGACACCTCCCACTGTCCCAGGCTGCTCCAAGCCCTGTCCAGCCTGGCCTTGGGCACTGCCAGGGATCCAGGGGCAGCCACAGCTCCTCTGGGAATTCCATCCCAGCCCCTCCCCACCCTCCCAGCCAGGAATTCCTTCCCAAAATCCCATCCAACCCTGCCCTCTGGCAGTGGGAAGCCATTCCCTGTGTCCTGTCAGTTATTCCAGAACCTTAGGAAAGAAATTCCAGGTGATGCTGTGGCTGCCCTTCCAGTGGCCACCCCACCAGTTCTCACTCCTGAGGCCACCCCTGGCCCCGTGGTGCTCCTGGAGGATCCCAGCCCAGGGTCACAACCCCGGTGGAAACATCCTGATGTTCCATCCCAGGAGCAGCTCCATCCCAGGGAAACGTGGCCTGGATGAACCAGGAATGCTCCAAATGCACCAGGAGCCTTCAGAGTGAGCAGGGCTTGTGTGTGCCTGGTCTGAGCCTCTCAGAGGCACTGGGGGAATTGGGAGGCTCAGCTCCCATTAATTTTTATGAAAATTTAGCACCCAAATGCCCCTGAGTAGTTTTGAAAAATCTTCTCTTTTAGTGGGAGGCATAAAAGCGAGCGTTTGGAATTAGTTGAATTGTGTGAGTAGTTCGTTAGTGTTGGAGATGATAAAAAATGCTCTTGCAGACAATTAATTATCTCCTGAGCTGCTCCAGAGGTGACATCTCCTTCCTGCCTCGGAGCACTTTGTTGTTGGCCTGGAGCTGGGGAGTTTATGCTCCTTTTTAGCTCCTTAGCCCACTTCATATATCTCAGGAAGTTCTCAGGAGCCATAAAAACGTCTCACGGTCATTTAAGTTCCACCACTTTATCAATATTGGTATTTAGCAAGAAGGGAACAACTCTTAATTGTTTCCCTGTGCTCTGCCATGGCTCTCATTAGCTCTGCCAGGGAGCTCACAGAGCAGGGGCAGGAATTTCCCCTGGGCTGTGTATTCCTGTTAACAGTGACTGATGTTTTTTTAGGGGTTCTCAGGCATCAGAATTTCAGACTTCATTGGTGGGAGACGTGCTCCTGGTGCTCAGATTTTTCTATCCAGAAAGCTTTATAAAAACTTGACTTTTCTCTCTGCACAAATAACATCTGAGGCAGGATGGCCTTTTGGAATTGTGCTAGGATGGGATACACTCAGAGTCAGGAAATCATTCGAGCTGGAAAAGGCCTCCAAGACCAACCTTTGACTGAATCCCACCACGGGGGAAAGTTCCACACTGAAGTGGCTGCTCTACTCCTTTTCTGACACTTCCAGGGATGGTGGCTCCAAGCATCCTTGGGGAGCCTGTTCCTGGTGTCATAACAGTTTTCTGTGGATCATTCCCCATTTTCGGGCTGATAACTGAATTTGAAAAACACCTTGGATAGGATATTCCGTATTTTTCTCGAAAGGTCCTCCTCAAGCTCACATGAAGTCGATTTCCATTATCCTGCACTCCACTGGGAGCGTGTTAGAGACATTCCCAACCATCCCAATTCCTCTCAGCCCGTTCTTGTTGCTCTCCATCACGCCCACCATAAATAAACCTTCCCAGGCTCTGTTTTGGGGGTATCAGTTCCCTTCTGTCTCCAGGATCACTTACCTGGGGTGGGATGATGGGAGCCAGCAGCTCGTGCAGAGCCCTGGAGGATGTGTGGAGTGCACCTGCCTTGCTAATTACCACATGCCAGCTTTAATTGCACGACTGCAGCAATGGGATCACACCACTTCCCCTGACATGTTGTGACTGGAACAGCCCACGTTGATTCCTTAGCTACCTGTTGCCCCAAAATGAAATATTTGTCTTATCTGACACAAATTATAATTATCCCAAGGAACCTGGAGGTTCTTCCTCCTCCCCTTCCCCTTTTTTTGTCTTCCTAATTATCACTGTGGCTCCCAATGGAAGTGGCTGGTATAGCTGCTCATTAGCCAAATACTTTCTTTAGCAATTACCAGAAATTTAGGGATCCAATTTGGAAAAAACACCGCAGAGTTTTGCCTTTGGAAAATCCTCAGGTGCAGCTCCAACTCTGTTGGTGTAAATGTAAGGAGCTGCACTGGTGTAGCTGCATTCCCTTGAAGCAGAGACAAATTTAGCTCTCATTTAAAACCTGGACACCAAATTTTATTGATTGATATTGCAGCTATAAATTGAGCCTGACTTTAGCAGGCCTGAGCCTACCCAGCACCAGGAGCTTCCATGGAGAGACAAGATTTACACTGGCCCAGGATCCTGATTGAAATCCTGTGACCTTTCATTATTCCATGGTGAAGTAATTTCAGCTCAGCCCTGACAAGCCCAGACGGTCAAACCCAGCCTCCAACCCCCATCAAAACACCAGGGAACAGATTTCTTGTGAGCCCAGAGATTTTTTTGTGGAGCTCTTGAGGCTCTGCTTCATGTTCATATCATAGGTGAAAGGTCTCAAAACTTTTAACTCAGTGAAAATTGGGGCAACTTTGCCATTTCACAGTGTCAGACACTGAAATATTAAGAGCAGAACTGAATATTCTGAGATGATAACTCCAAGCACGTTCAGCTCTGGGAGTGGCTCAGGGTGGGACGTTGTTTCCCACAGGAATGAAGCACTGCAGATGGATTTGGGGAATTTTCATCCACCTTTTCAGGGGGCCAGAGGGCAATTGCTGATTTGGGGAGCTCTCATCCACCTTTTCAGGGGGCCAGAGGGCCACAAGCCCTGGGCACCCAAGGAGGGGTAAAGATCCAACAAAAACTTGGGTTTGGTCCCGTTCAGGAGAGCAGAACTTGGCTGTGTCCAGGTGTCTCCATGTGGAACCGTGGTGGTTTCAGAGCTGGAGCTTGCCAGAATTAGGATTGGAATTTCCAGAATTATCCCAGAATTGCCAGAATTAGAATTAGAATTTCCAGAATTATCCCAGAATTGCCAGAATTAGGATTTCCAGTCCCTCTCCAGACCACAAGAGGGGCCAGTCCGTGCAATTCCAGCCCTGGAGGAGAAGAGGGAATGCAGACTTTGGAAAACAAAGTGTTGTAGGAGTTAAAGGGAGGGCGTGAGGCCCTGGCTGAGTTCCCAGCTTTGTCACCGTTTTCTGGGTGACCTTGGCCGAGTCACATAATCTTTCTTTACCTGAGAGCTGTGTGTGGGAGTAATGATGTCTCCCTGGGCAAAAAGGCACCTTTCCTGCTGCATCCTGATGCTCCACTGTCTGGGATCACAGGTGTTACTAGAAATTCGGGACATTACAGTATGGATTGTCCCATCCTACGTGTGTCTGGAGCGCTGGAGAGGCGCAGAGCTCTATAAATACAGATATAATCACCCCAAAGCCTGCTGGATCCCTTCCTCCACACTGCAATCCTGACAGATGTGCTCTCAGCAAGATTCCCCCATATTCCAGAGCCGAGCGGAGTCCGGATGCCGGGGAAACAAAAGAAGAAGATTAATTAGGCTGTCATTGTGTGAAATTGGGTTTGGGGATGGCAGGCACGCTCCGCAGCCTGCACGGAGCTGGGCCATTTTTTTAATTAGAGGAACTGAGAGGGGGAAAGGAGCCAGGTCGGGAGGGGCAGGGGCTTTGTCCAGGGGGCCGTGGAGTTTGTTTGGTGACACGGGGACACGGGGAAGGGTCGGGGTGATGCCCTGCTGCCCGAGCAGTGCTCCCTGCAGAGCCTGGGGACACCAAATGTGCTGGGGTTGGACAAATACACCTCACGTCCCTGAGCTTCTGCAGCTGAATTCACCATTCACTCCTGGAATGGACTTCTGGAAGTCATCAGTCGCTCAAAAACTAAAATTCCGTGCATGACCAGCCAGCCCAGCATCACCCCCTGGGGAGCTGGGGAAGGTCTGGCTGCTCCCTCCGGGGACTGGGAGCCTCCTTGCCAGCCCAGGCAGGTGCAGCAGGGCTGGATGTGCCCCAGGGAAGGACAGGTGGTGTTTGCAGCACCTCTGAGCCCGGGGCACGGGGCTGTGCTGCCAAACCTGCTCCCAATTCCAGCTGCTGCTGCATCCCGAGAGCCGGGGCTGGCTGGGCTCTGCCCGGGCTCTCTGACCCCTCTGGAGCATCTCCCTTGGCAGCTCCACAGATTCCCCAACAGCAGCTTTTTCCCTTTTTTTTTCCTCTTTTTTTCCCCTTTTTTTTCTCTTTTTTTCCCTTTTTTTCTCTTTTTTCCCTTTTTGTTTCCCCTTTTTTTCCCTTTTTTCCCCCTTTTTCCTCCCTTTCCCCCTTTTTCCCCCAGCCTGAATTTGTGTTTATTTATCTGGAGGACGAGCTATGCTTGCAGACAGATGAATTTTTGCAGCACCTCCATTCCAGCTCCTCTCTAGCAGCAGCAGCAGCCACCTGCAGCAGGGGAGGGAGCAGCCAGGGGGCAATTGGAGACCTGCTGGATCCTCCTGAAGATCCAGGAGATGAATGTGCTACTCAAACCCTCTCTAATTTAGCTCTGCTCCATTACATCCCTCTCCCAAACGAGCACCTGTCGTGTTCTTGCCTCCCTTTACAGAGGAGGGAGGGAGCTGCTTTGGGGAGTGAAAATATCCCAATTCTCTCTCCTGGTTTTGCACTTTTAGCTGGAGAAGAGAATGTTTTTGTGTGCCTTCCATTGCTGGAGGCAGAATAAAATAATTTTCTCTTGGAGATGAGAGCTTTGAGGTGAGACAGGAATGCTTGGAGGGGTTTTCTCCCCTTCCCTGCCAAACCAAACCCAGCTGCCAGGTGAAGCACAGGGAGAGAGCAGCACCTGGGCAGGGCAGGGCTTCCCAACACAGAGGATCTGGATCTCTGCTGTATCCCAGTGGCAGCAGCTCCCCCCAGTGCAGCCCATCATGGGATCCTGGAACAGTCTGGGTTGGAAGGGTCCTTAAATCCCATCCAGTGCCACCCCTGCCATGGGCAGGGACACCTCCCACTGTCCCAGGGTGCTCCAAAGCCTCTCCAGCCTGGCCTTGGACACTTCCATATCCATGAAAAACTGCTGTCATGGATTTAATGAGTGGTGAAAGATAAAAATCACAATTAATGTTGTGATGAGATCTCTCTCCCTAAATTAAACAAACAAATTGCTCCCTATCCTCATTAAGCAAGTCCCTTTATTGGGCTGGTTTGCAATACACCTGACAGAAGCTGGCCCCCAACTATTCCCACCATAAATCCATGGGCCAAACTCCATCACACTGAGCCTGGGTTGTGCTGGTGAATTCCAGCTCCTGGGGGTTGTTTGACAATAGGAAAGGTTGTAAGAATGGAAATCAATATTGATATTCCAGCAGCAAGTCTGGCTGAACAAACCCCACACCTTGAACAGAGCAATGGGAACTGGGACTTATCTAAATGGAATCTTTTCATGGAATGGGTTGGGTGGGAAGGGACCTTAAATCCCATTCCACCCCTGCCGTGGGTAGGGACACCTCCCACTGCCCCAGGCTGCTCCAAGCCCTGTCCAGCCTGGCCTTGGACACTTCCAGGGATCCAGGGGCAGCCACTCTGGACCATCAGCCCCTGCTCAGGTGAGATTTCCTGATTTAAGGAATTGCACTGGGGCTGTGTCCAGGTGCCTCAGGAATCCTCCCTGTTCCCACAAAACACACCGGCTGTTGATGCTGCCCCAGAGGGAGGGGAACATTCCATAAATCCTCCTTGTTTTATGATAATCTATTGCAGTGACAGGATGTGGAGCTTTTCCCTGCTCCCTGGTGCCCAGTGCCAGGCTCCACTGCAGCTCCAGCTGCACTGGGATTGCACTGGGATTGCACTGGGAGTGTCCCAAGGACAGCCCTTGGGGCTGGCAGCTGAAGGCTCCCTAAATCCCAGAGGTTTTGCAGATATTCCAGAGCCCCAAGGCAGCGCCCTGGAACCCTCAAATCCAGGATCTAACAGCTTTTTCTTGGAATCAGAGGGAAACTTTACTTAGCCTGTCCGGGGCAGTTTATCATTCCAAGTGTCACTGGGGTCCTGGGAGCAAGTCTTGGAAATTAAAACATGGAACAAAGCTGCAATTATCCAAATCAGAGCTCTGCTACAAGGCTAGAGATCACTCCCTGGCTATTGCTCATTAACCTTTACAGAGTGATTACTGTGATGTCCAGAAATGTGTGTTCTGTGACTTCAGCAAGGCAACGTGGGGAGGCTCAAAGATCTTGGTTTGGAGTGACGGGACCGGGAGAAACGGCCTCAAGTTGCACCAGGGAAGGTTTGGATTGGAAAAAAAAACATGGAAAGGGTTGTAAGGCACTGGAATAGGCTGCCCATGGGAGTGGTGGAGCATTCAAAAAAACTGTGGATGTCCTTGGGGACACGATTTTGTGGTGACAGTGATGGTGCTGGGTTCTGTTGGACTCAATGACTTTGAAGTTCTTCTCCAATCTCAAGGATTCTGGGATTGCCCGATTCTGATGTTTGCTGGTTGGGCAGTGCTTGCCTGAGTCTTTCCCAAAGATAAACAAATTTCCAATCCCAAATCCCCTGCTGGAGTGTCTCACCTGTGCCACCCGCTCTCCAAATATTCCTTCCAGGGGTTTGCAGCTCAGAGAAAACCTTTGCTGTTCACATGCAATCTATTTATTCTCTATTTTATCCTTTATTATCCCAGTGAAGAGACTCTCATTAATACTTCAGGAAAACATTCATAAATAGATCCTTAATTATTTAAACCCATTTTCCCCCTTCCTTCCTTAAGGGTGTTGCCTTTCATCCACCCAAGCTGAATTTATTGCAGTGCTTAATAATTTTATTTCAATTAAGTTTATGTGTACACGACTCCAAATCTTGTATCCAGCTGTTTGCCAGCAGCTGATTGAGTTGGAATTTTTATAAATTGTTTTTTTTTTTTAATTGTAGATGGTCATGTTCTCATTTTCAGGGAAAGGGAGGGCTCCAGGATGACCTTAGAGCTCCTACCAGGGCCTGAAGGGGCTCCAGGAGAGCTGGAGAGGGACTGGGGACAAGGGGTGGAGGGACAGGACACAGGGAATGGCTTCCACTGATAGAAGGCAGGGATGGATGGGATATTGGGAAGGAATTCCTGGCTGGGATGGAATTCCCAGAGGAGCTGTGCCTGCCCCTGGATCCCTGGAAGTGTCCAAGGCCAGGTTGGAGCACCTGGGACAGTGGGAGGTGTCCCTGCCATGGCAGGGGTGGCACTGGGTGGGATTTAAGGTCCCTCCCAACCCAAACCATTCCATGATTTTGTCATTCCGTGATTATTTCCATTTAGTGGTCAGGTCTCAACACAGCTTCAGGTAAAGAGGCAACCAATTTCATGGAATTGTTAAGGAAAAGGTCTCTGAGGTCACCAAGTCACACCCTAACCCCATGTCCAGCACTGACCCTGTTCCCAAATGTCACACCCACACCAGATGTGCATGAGGTCATCCCCTCTCCCCCGTGGAATTCCTGGAGGTGGAATAAGGGCCTTAAACCTTTGGATAAACTGGGGTTTCTGGAGGTGACGTTGGGTAAGAGTTGAAGAGAAGGAGAATTTCTCCTCAGAAATATCGAAACAAAACAGGCACAGTTGGTGTCGATTAAATCAGATTATTTCCTCTCCATAGTAACCAGCCTGAGCTCCCCATTTCCCTTCCCACTGTTCCTGCCTGGGAACATTTCCTGGAGCCTGGGACGTGTTGGACAGGTGACCTGGCCATGGCTGTGTGTGACAGCAGCTGCTCAGAGCCTCCCCTGGCCCCTGCTCCGCTGAACAAACCCAAAACCCAAACACAAACCCTACACCAAGACCGACAGCAGGGCTGCTGGCAGAGCAGGATCATTCAGGGCTGGATAATTCAGGGATAGATAATTCAGGGATGGATAATTCACTGTCCTGGTTGAAAAGACAGGTGTCTGCTAAGAAAGGCAGGAGCCTCTTTTTGAAATGGAGAATGTAAACCCCCTCCCTCCAAATTATTATAATTTTGAAATTCAGGGGCTTCAGGCAAAGATATGGGAATAGGAATAACAGTTCTTTACTAGGAAAAATTAAAACAGAAATACAGAATTACAAACAACAACCCCAAAGCACAGGCAGAGTGAGAATCCAAGCTGCCCCCCGTCAGTCAGGCAGGGTGTTGGTGCAGTCCCATTCCATGGTGGCTGCATCCTCCTGCAGTGACAGATGTGCTTCTGTTGGAGCAGTGCTCCTGGAGAAGGTGCAGTTTTCCTCCAAAGCTCCAGGGATGATGTGCAAGGCTCTGCTTTTCCTCTGGGATCCAGTGGGAAAAGGCTGCTCTGGTGTTCCAAATGGCAGATTTGATCCGGGGAGGAAATGCTTGGCTCCTCCCCCTGGCCGGAGCATCTCCCAATGGGATGATGGAATTGGATCAGCCATGCCCTGGGACTCCATGGCCCATGAACAGGAGATATCTCCTGGAGGGAGGATGGGCTGTGGGAAAGATAAAGAACACTGCCCCAGCTGTTGAACAGCTGGAACATGAACAGCAGAGATCTCCACAGGGATCAGGGTCACTGCCACACCTGCTTTAACAGCTGGGGACAGAATCCAGACTTTTGGTCACATCCTGCATGGCAACCCAAGACATTCACTCCCAGCTGCTGCTCCAGGCTCCCTTTCCGTGCAAACCCAGGATCGGGGAAGCAGCTGCCACTGAGAGCCTGGAGGAGTGGAAGAGACATTTCTGTGTCTGTCCCTCGGGGTTTCAGTGTGTGGGGTTGGCTTTCTCCGCACTTCCCACGCCGCAAATGTCACCGGGCCAGAGGTGAGCGTCACATTCTGGTGTGACACCACACACAGCGTGGGCTTGGGGACAGCAGGGCTGAGTGAGGAACGGCTGTGCTGCAGTTCTGGCAGGGTCACAGCAGTGTCCAGGCCTCGGCCGTGCTGCAGTTCTGGCAGGGTCACTGCAGTGTCCAGGCCTCGGCCGTGCTGCAGTTCTGGCAGGGTCACTGCAGTGTCCAGGCCTTGGCAGTGCTGCAGTTCTGGCAGGGTCACTGCAATGTCCAGGCCTCCTCCGTAGGCCTGCAGACCCCAATGAACATCAGGGCTCATTGGGCCAGGGCTACAGACACACCTGGAGAACATCAGGGAACCTCAGGTGCAGCTTTTTGAGTGTCCTCCATCCTTCCTTGTGTGTTCTCCTGCTTAGTTTAGAACAATCAGGGCTTTTGTTGAAAAAAAAACCTCCTTGAGCTTTTAGAAATTCTGTCCTATCCTAAGTTTTCCAAGTGTTCAGGAATTTGAATGTTCTCTCCCAGCGGTGGGGTCACCTCCCTTGTAAAAACCAACCCCAAAAACTCCAAACCCCCAAACAACCCCAGCTGCTTTCATGCTCCTGGGCACTCAAAATTTAAACTGGGCTTGGAGAACTTAAGGCAGGTCTGGCAACCAGATCCAAGTTTTGAAGCCACAGAGGCACTTTTTGATTCCTTATCGCAATTTTGTCCCCCAGTAAATAAATTGTTTAAAAGCTGAAATCTTAAAATCACTCAGGCTTTCAGTGACTGTCTCAGATATTTTTTTTTCTCCCTAGCCATAAAGCCAAATTATACAGGGTATATCCCATGTAATTCCTTTTCTGGCTCTATCTTATCTCCAGCTCTTAGCTGATGTGATTGAAAAACTCTGCCATTCCGTGACATAAATCCCAATAAAGCCCCAAAGGCCAGCCAGGAGCAGGTCCAGTCACTTTAAAGTGATGCTCTCCCTTTATACCTAAATATTCTCGTCTTGATTTATTTTTTTAATTATTCCTTTTAATTAAAGGAAAGAAAAAAACTCAAATTGCACCTCCTGATGCTGTGCTGGAACAACAGTGTGGGAAGTGGGGAGGAGAGAAAAACATTTGGATGCGTTTGGATCTGGAGCTGTTGTATTTTACAGCGACCTAAAATACCCAAATTTTTCCATTTATTTGTCACTTTCTAATTTTATTTGTTGTTTTTTTTTATTTTATCCTTGTCAGGCTGTGAGTCTTGTGTGCCTGAGAGCAAACCACACTCCAGGACCGGCCTAAAAAAGAACATTGTCTTGCACTTTAAATTCTTCGTGGCTCAAGTGGCTGAATTCCCAAATTTTCTACCTATTTTCAGCACAGCAGAAAAGGGGAAAAAAAAAGTTTCTGGGCAAAGCTCTGAAAATGGGTGGAAAAATGCAAAATTTTTTGTTTATCTGCTGTCTGAGCTGTGTCTGTTCCTGCTTCAGTTTAGAGGGATTTGGGGAAGTAATTCCTCCCTGGGAGGGTGGAGAGGGGCTGGGATGGAATTCCCAGAGAATCTGTGGATCCCTGGGAGTGCCCAAGGCCAGGCTGGATCACCTGGCATGGTGGCAGGTGTCCCTGTGGGTGGAAAGGACCAGTGGGATGAAATTCTAGAGGGACACAGCAGGGATGAGTGTGATCATGATTTGTTTATTCAGGGTTTTAACGCCCCCAAACCACATTTCAGCCTGAATTCCCCCCACAGTTCTCCAGGTTCTCCCTCTGGGGCCAAAATGCTCCTTGTGAGCTGCTCAGGGCAACAGTGGGGCTCTGCAGGATGGAGAAATTCTGGATACAGATTTGTGGTTTAAGGTCTGCAGGTTCACAGGATTGCCAAGATTGGAAGAGACCTTCAAGATCTTCCAGTCACCCCAGCAGCTCCGTGACCATCCCCAAACATTGTCCCCAAGTGCCACATCCCGATACCCCCTGAGCACTCCACCAATTCCCAAATTCTTCCAAGGCCTGACCCCTCTTCCAGTGGAAATTCCATTTCCAAAATCCAAGCTGAGCACACCTGGCACACCTTGAGGCCATGTCCTCCCATCCTGTCACTCGAGACTGACCCCACCTCCCCCCAGCTCTAATGGCCGTGTTTTGCACCACTTAATTAATGGTTTGTGCGAGTTTTTTTCTGTCTTCACTCAGAACCAGGATTAAAAAATACACAAAGGAAACAGATTTTTCCCGTGTTCGGGCTTGGTTGTTTATTAAATTTTATCTAAAGTCCAGAAAGTTCAGCAACACTGCTAGCCACCAGCTGAAAATGAGCAAAATGGAGGTGAATTCAGCTAACTACAAAGTCTCTTAAAGCTAAGTAGTCTAATAGAGAATTAACACCTATACTCTTTATACTTTCGACTCAATAACTAAATTTCAGTGACCCTTAGTGCAGTACTAATTGTCCAACCAGAAATTACTGCTTGGAATTATGAAGAAGGAAGGGGACACTACCTAAAATCCTTCATCTTGTCCCATACCTATTACTGTATTATAAACATTTCAAATTTAAAACCCTTCACCATGTGAAATCACACACTTCTATTTAACTACACACCCGTGATTTTAACTCCATCACTCAAATTTTGGAAGCTTCCCCAAGGGCTCAGGTCAAAAGCTGTGTTCTCCTGGAGGTCAGTGCCAGAAAGCACAGAAAGCTGAAAAAAACCCAGATTTCTGGGATCCAACACCAACTTCCTCTCAGGCACTGCAGCTTCAGCCAGATTTCACTAATAACCAAATCTTCCCCAACATGTTTATTATTATTTGGAGGCAGAATTGACTTGGCCTGAGCTGGAAATAATTTTTTGCTGGCATGACAAGTTAAGATTAGAGCTGGCACGCCGTGGGCAGGATTTAGCGCTTCATCTCTTTGCATTCACCTCAGTCAATAAGGCAGGAAATTTATTTACTGTCCAGAGTCAGTTTAGTGCCTGTCTGGAGCATTGTTTCAGCAGCTGGAAATGGCAACACATCCATGGATCTGGTTTGCAATGAATGACTTTCGATACCCCGGGAGAAGGATGAGCAAACCTGTTTGTGCTGTATTGACAGGGAGATGAATTTCCCCTCCAGGCTGAATCCCATGGATTTGATGATTTTTCTTGCAAAAGTTTTCTGTTTGATTGTTGTTTCCACAGGTTTGCCTGGAAGATGGAATTTAAAAGAATTCGATTTTTTTTAGCATGAGACAGATCTTGGGGTCATTAACGGCCAAAATGGAACTGGCACTCGAGGGGAAAGGTTGTTCCCATGTGGAAGAGCTGAGGGAAATCTGTCTGGGGAGAAAGGGGAGGAGAGGACGGACATTTGGATGATTCCATTTGGAAATTTGCTTTCTCCAGGCAAGGGCCCTGCTGTCTCCCAGCACAGCACTGGCTTTTCCATGTTGACCTGGGAAAATTCTGGTTTCCATCCCACTCCACCACAGGGTGTGGAATTCCGTGTTGGGCTGGCCAGAGATGTGAAAAGAGAAAATCCCTGGGTCTGTCCCTTTTTTTCTTTATCTCAGGTGATTTTACCCCTGGGAGAATCCACACCTAGAATTCGTCCATCCATGATCTTCCCCTGTCCTGCCCATTCCAGGCCCAGGCTGAAGCCCACAGTGAAGTGGAGAAGGTTCAACATTGCCCAAGTCTTAATTGAAGAGATTTAGATCTTGCAGCACTCTTTGAGATATACATAATATATTATGTACTAATATATTAATGAATACATAAAAGAATTATACTTTAACTCATAAACTTAACAATAAATAGGTTAATTAAGGATGTGTAATTGGCCATTTAGAGCAGAAAAGGGTGTCACTGAGAGCTTTGTCAGGGTGTTAAATTGCCAGATGTCCTGGGGGCTCAAAAATGGTCAGTCTGAGGGGAAAACTTGCAGCACTAAGTCAGTCCTTGTGAAGGATTCCTGGGATCACACAGGTGGGAAAGAATCCAAATGCTGCAGTGCTCGGGGTTGCACTGGGGTGCAGAAGGGCTGGGAGCAGAAAGGTGGAATCAGCCTGGAAAGCTTTCTGTGTGCAGGTTCAAAAAAAGCTTTTTTGAGCACAGCCTGTGTGTGAGCATCGGCCTGGTGTGAACACAGTTTGGGTGTGAACACAGTTTGGGTATGAACATCAGCCTAGTGTGAGCATCAGTCTGGGTGTGAACATAGTTTGGGTGTGAACGTCAGCCTGGGTGTGACCATCAGTCCAGGTGTGAGCACAGTCTGGGTGTGAACATCAGCCTGGGTGTGAACATCAATCTGGGTGTGAACATCAGTCCGGGTGTGAACATCAGTCTGGGTGTGAACACAGTACAGGTGTGAACATCAGCCTAGTGTGAACATCAGTCTGGGTGTGAACATCAGTCTGAATATAAACACAGCCTAAGTGTAAGCACAGCCTGTGTGTAAGCACAGCCTGGGTGTGAACCCATCCACTCCCTGCACCCAGTAAAACCCAGCAGTTGTGGCCCGTAAAAGCACTGTTAGCTCCATTTGATTTTACAAAGCATCTTTCCCAATCACTGTCCTCAGAGGTGGCTGCAGGTAATTTTGCCTGGTTTATCCCCTCTGCCTGTGATTTATGCACCAGGGGAATTTTCCAGGGCTCTTCTCTCCCACATGATGTTGGGCACCTTTAGCTCCTTGCCCAGTGAACGTGCTGGATTTGCAGGGACTTTTAAAGGAGGGAAAAGTGCAGTGTCCTTAGGAAAAATACCCCAGAGCTGAGATGAGAAGGTGTAATTCCAAAACCAGCATGAGAGGAGTGCATGCAGGGCAGAGAGAGGTGAGCAGCCATGGCTGGAAGGAAACGGCTCCATCCCCATCCTCTGCTCCCCAGGAACCCTGTCCTCACTCATTAGGGAAAAAAAACCAGCCCAAGCACAGCTTGAGCCCTCCCAGCACGGTCAGCAGGGAAATTTTGGTTCCACGCCAACATAACTGAGATTATTCTCCTCCATCAGGTGTAATTTCCCCTCTCATAATGATGCTTTACATCTTACTTTGTGTATTTCGCAGTTCCTTGTCCTGTAATCACAAAGTGGTGTTTTTCTGCTGCATTTATCCATGGAATTATTGGAGATTACAATTCTGTACTGTGTATTTATGTGTGGCACACTGTGGTTCCTCCTTTGTGTAACCCAGAGCACTCCAGTGGTGGCTGTGCTGGATTGGATTCCCACAAGGAACTGAGTAATCACTCATCTCCTTCCATGCATTGTATGAGCAAAAAATTTCCTGATCCAACTGGAGAAGGAGAAGGAAAACTGGTTCATTTACCTGGTATTACTTTCATACATTCTTTTTTTTTCTCTATGAGGCCAAAGCAGACTGTGTTGTTTGACCAAATAAACTCCATCTCATTAAGTGCCTCATGACACTAAAATAAGGTAAAAAAAGTTCTTTGGAACGATGATTCCCCACTTTAGTATGGGTTTTCTCCCAAACAATTCCTTCCTGAAGGCAATAAGGATCTGCAATGAGTTTTTTCTTCTCCTTTATTGGATATTGTTTTCTGTGCTTGCCTAAACTCACAGGACAAATTAGAGGAAAAAAAAAAAAGGTTATTTAGTGAATAAACTCTGGAGCACATACTCATTTGTTATTTAGGAAGAAATTCCTCCCTGTGAGGGTGGGAGGGGCTGGGATGGAATTCCCAGAGGAGCTGGGGCTGCCCCTGGATCCCTGGCAGTGCCCAAGGCCAGGCTGGAGCCCCCTGGGACAGTGGGAGGTGTCCCTGCCATGGCAGGGGTGGGATTGGATCTTTAATTTCCCTCCCATCCCAAACCTGTTTGGTTCTCTGTGATTTTTAGCAATCCAGACTGAAACGTGGCCTGGATTCCCAGAACTCCCAAAGCAGGGTAATCCCAAAGACTTTGACAGAGCTCTGTGAGGTTCAGGCATTTGAGAAAATCTTGGTATTATTTATTTTTATTAGTAAGCACATCCCTCCTTAGTAGAGCCAAAAGTGGAAAAAAAATCAGCAATTTCTCTTTCTGCTCCAGTGAAGCTCCTGATTCCCCACGAAGTTTGAGTTTTTCCTTTGCTTAAAAAAAAAAAAAAATTAATTGGAAATGACAAGAGGAAAATGATCCAGCTGAATGCTTTGATAAGCAATCAAGGCTTAATAGATTAGAAAATATAATTAATTACTTAATTATACTCAAAGTGGTTGTTGTTGGGAGATTGTTCAGAGAAAAGCCATTGTTGGGTGGGAGGATGTGCCCCTGGAATGAATGTCAGGCTGCAGGAAGCCTTTGCTGCTGGCAGGGGCTCCTGGGGAGCAGACAAGATGTTCCCGGCTCACATGACACAAATTCCAGAGGTTTACAAGCTCTCAGGACAGGGAGGGACTGCTGGGGGGTCTGTGCAGAGCCAGGGGTTGGACTCTGGTCCCTGTGGGTCCCTTCCAACCCAGGATATTCCAGGATTCTGTGATTCTTCCTGCTCCAACAGTTGTTAAACAGGCACCAAAATCTGGGGAGTCCATGGAACAAACGCAGGACTTTGATGAAGCTCCTGAAAATAAAAAATATACGGAACTATATATAAAAAAAAGCAAAGATAAAACTCAGAAAAACAAAGATACAGATTCAAAAAACACTCATCGTTCCTTACCAATCTTTGTACACTGGGAAAGGAAATAATTTCTGGGATAACAACAGCCTCGACAGTGTAAGTGTGTTATTGGCTCCTAAATCCAAGGAAAAGCACTTCCCCCAGGAGCTGGGCCAGGCAGGAGCTGCAGGTTTTGTGTTTGGAGCTTTTGGAACATCCCTGCTCCAGCAATTGTTAAACAGGCACCAAAATCTGGTGGGTCCATGGAAGGGATGAGGGACTTTGATGGAGCTCCTGAAAATAAAAAAAGATACAGAACTACTGAAAAAACACAAAGATACAGAACAGTTGAAGAGAGTTTCTGTTTTTATCCAAGTGATTATTCACTCCAGAATCTCCCTGGCAAGGGTTAAAGGAAAGGCTTCACATTGCTGTGGTTTTGGAATAAAATCACAAATCAGCAAATCCCACTTTAGAGGGGTTTGAGGTGTAGGAAACCACCCTGAGCTGGAGACAGGAGATCCATCTGTGTTGTTACTCCCTAGAGAACAACTTCTCATGGATAAAAGGATGTTGTGGCTCCTTATCTTGGATTTTGGGCTGTGTGATGTGGCCCTGACACCTGGAACATGTTCTGGTCATTTCTGTTGTGCCTGATCCTCAGAACAGCTCCAGATTTAAGCAGGAATCACTAAACCCTTTAATGGTTTGGAGCACAGATTCAAAATGGCCTTGAACTTTGAAGTAATCCCCCCCAAATTTCACCCTGCTCGTTTTAATTTCACGGGAGTTCTGAAAATAGAATAATTCTGATATTCCAAAAATGCACTGCACGTTTTTCTGTCCTGGTCATATTTCCCTGGAAGAGCCTGTGAGCTCCTAATCGTGGCAGTAACTTTTCCATAGGTTGAAATAGGTGACTGCTTTGGGTTTATTTCCTGAAAAACACATTTTTCAGGAAAAGAACTGAAGGCAGCTATAAGGAACTGTTTACTCACCAGCTTGAGCTACAGAGGAGGAGAAATTCCTTGGAATTGCACAATAAAGCTTCAGGAGCACCAAATTAGTCGTGTTTTGCCTCATTGACACTGGGTATTTTCCAGCCAAAGTTTTCCTTGGGGAGATTTCTTTCCCTGGCTCTGGAATTCAGGGCTGCAGGTTAAATCTCCATCCAAGGGGGCTGCAGGAAGGTCCAACCTGTGCAATTCCTTCCCCCTCCCCATTGCTGGGTAGGGAATAGAGGACTGGATTTTCCCTGGAGTGGCTCAAGTGGAGGAGGCAGCAGAAATCTCAGTGAAATCTTGGATTCCATGAGCTGAGATCCATCCCTGGGAGAAGGATTGATGGATCCATCCCTGGATCCCGTGGTACCAGCAGGAAAAGGGCTGCTCAGAAATGTTGTTCTCACTGCCAGACACACGATTGCTGCTCCCTGTGCTCTGCTGGGGCTGTTGCTGGATGTGGCACTTGGAAAAGTATCCATGGATCTCAGCCTTTGGAAAGGCTTCACATTAATTCTGTTCCACTTGCATTAAACTGCCAATCCCCATTAGTGTCTCAAACCTAAAAGCTCTTTCCAGGCTTGTTTAGGGGACTTGGGCTGCAGTTTCTTTGCTCATTTCTTTTCTTCCTTGAGTTTAGATCAAGCCCTGGCTGGAAGAATTCAGAAAAAAAAAAAAGAGTAGAAACCTCATTCCCAAGTTCTGGATTTATCTGTAGAAGATGCTTGTGGGATAAAAGATGGAAGAGTGTTAATCTGGGGTCCAGATGTGGGAAGGGGTGTGAGAAGGACAGAGGGACAGCAGGTGAAGGAGCTGGGGGACAGCTGGGAGGTTTGGGGTCGGTGTGGGATGTGACAACATCAAAAGAACACAAATTAACGGGAAGCAGTTTTTGGTGGGAGCAGACAGCTGGTGGGAATGAGCTGAGCTCAGTGGGGTCAGATCTGCCTTTGAAGATGAGAGCTCAGCTACTGCAGCTGTGCTCCAAATCCTCCCAAAGCCTCCCTGCTGCTGGATTCCGGGATGGACAGCACACCTAGAAGAGTTTTAGGCACAAAATTACCAATTCTGCACTCAATTGCATCATCCTGCTCACAGCAAGGGTTTGGGGACAATGGTGCCAGGACACCCCAATCCCCTCCTTCCCCACCCAGCCTGTTTTAACACGTGGGTTACAGGGAAATGTCCCTGGCATTCCCAAAGGAACACCCAGGCCCTGGGATGAACCTTTCCAGGGGGGCTGGCATTTCACAGACAATATTAAAAATCAGCTCTGGGAGGACAAGATCAGTTTCCATGGCAAAGAACAGAGGAATGCAGCGAGGAGTTGGGAAAAAGGGATTGGAGAGGAGAGGGGAAGGTGCTGGGGCTGGGTTTTGCTGCTCACACCACTGCCCATCACCAGCACGGGGATTTAGAGGCACCACGTCTGCAGGATGGAAATTTAATGCATCAAAAAATGCACCGTGACCAGAGAATCATGGAATGATTTGGGATGGAAGCACCTTAAAGCTCATCCAGTTCCATCCCCATGGGCAGGGGGACACCTCCCACTGTCCCAGGCTGCTCCAGCCTGGCCTTGGGCACTTCCAGGGATCCAGGGGCAGCCACAGCTCCTCTGGGAATTCCATCCCAGCCCCTCCCCACCCTCCCAGGGGAGAATTCCTGTGTAAATCAGAAGGAAATCTACTGCCATCAACTGAATTAACAGAACTAAAAGCAGTGTAAGCCCCAAATCTTCACTTCCACTTGTGCATCCAGAGAATAAAATCCATCTCTTTTCCATATTTATATGGAAACAGGCTCAGTTATTTATTTCTAGTTCCACAGTTCCATAAAAGTTAAGGATTTAGGGCAGTTGTTGCTGGTTCTAACACAATTAAGCACTGATGAGATCCAAGCTAAACCAAACAAGCTCAATGAGAATTAAAAAACCCAGAGAAGTTTTTTCTGGAGCTCTGACCCCAAGTTTATGATGCCAAGTCCCCCCCATGAAAACATGAGCTGTTTCCATGGAATTATTAAAGTTTTAATCCTGGAGGGATCCAGCTCTTCCATCTGCAGTGGACACAGATCTGGACAACAGCAGGGCTAAATTTCACTTTAATAAGTTTAAAAAAAATAATCTGAACAGCCTCCTTTAACCATAGACTTCCAAAAACTTTCAGGTAACTTAAAAATATTATAATAGGAATCTCTGGGATTTACAGAAGTGTTGCAGGAGGCTGGGATCCAACTCCCTTAATTTTTCCCCAATTTTCACCTCTGTTTCACAGTTTTGAAAGTCAGCAGATGATTCAGTTTCCATCTTTAGCCAGCTGAATATCCCAGCTCCCCACGTTTTCCTCGTGACTTTTAAAAAGTTGAGGAAAGAGGAAAAACACCCAACCTCTGGAAAGAGCCTGAAATAGAGGCAGCCCCAGAGTTGTTTCTAGGCAGTGTTTTGGCCAATACCATCCATCAGCAGCAAGCCTGGAAAGCATTTTCCAGGTGTTTTATCCCCCAAAAAACCAGCTTGAAAAAGCTGGAACTTTTAGGATTTTATACAAGGGAGCCAAATTTTCCTGAAACCAGCGTATCTTGAAAGTTCTGTGATAAAAATACTCAGTTTTTATTCTGACAAAGGAGTTTAAAAATTAACAGATCAACAGGTAAGTCGCCAAGAAGAAAATTTCCTGAAGTTTATTGTTGCTTAAAAGCTTCCTGAAAAGTTGCCTTTTAAAGGGACAAAGGTAATAATTCCAAAATTAGGTTTAAGCTTCCCAAGGCTTCTTCAGAATTTGAAAATATGGACGTGGGACAGGGGAAATAAGGAGAAATTCACTTTTACCCAAAAGAAAACAGGAAAGGCAGTATTGCTTTTAGGGACAAATTTAGGGAAATGGGTTTTCCTTGAGGAGACCAAACAACAAGCAGTTTGGGAATAAATGACACCGAAGTTTTTTAGGAATAGGAAATTCTCTCAGCTTCTTCCAACAGCTCCGAGAGGGGAGTTACCAAGCCAGAGTTTTCCTGTGGCAAGAGTGAAGAGAATTCCTATTAATGCCACCCAGAGGGCAAAAAGACCCTGTAAAAATTCCTTTATTTCCCTGCTCAGGATTCAAGAGCCCTCCCTTGCACCAAGCCAAGAAATTCCTGCTGTTCTCTGGATGATGTGCTTGGGCTCTCGGTGCCACAAAGCTCGTTATGTAAATTAGAAAACGCCTCTGATTTACCTGGGGAGATGGTGGGGGTGCTTCAAGAAGTGATTCTCAGTTTCCTTCAGTGATGCTGCATCCTTTGTTTGAACATAAATAAATTATCAGAGGTCAAGGGGGATGAAATGTGGAAGTGGTGGAGTCCCCATGTCATCTCTGGGGGATTAGCAGAGGATGTGGCACTTGGGGACGTGGCCAGAGGTGGCCCTGGCAGTGCTGGGGGATGCTTGGGTCACTCCCTGGAGGAGAAGGTTGGGGGATAGCAGGACTGAAGGAATGTCTGCCTGTTAGAGAGCAGCCAAAGGAGGGACACGAGGCTTGGGAAGGGCCTGGAGGAGCCTGGAGGAGCAGCTGAGGGCACTGGGGTTGTTCTGCTGGAGCAGACACTGCGGGAAAACTCAGGAGGAGCAGCTCTGGTCTCTGTGACAGGAACAGGACCCAGGGAAGGGCTGGGGCTGGGCCAGGGCAGGGTCAGGCTGGAGATCAGGACCATGGAATGCCCTGAGCTGGAAGGAACCCACAAGGACCATCCAGGCCAATTCCTGCCCCTCCACAGGGGGAGGAAAATCCCAAAATCCCAGCCTGGGCATCCCTGAGAGTGTCCAAACACTCCTGGAGCTCTGGCAGCCTTGGGCTGTGCCCATTCCCTTGTTCAGGGGGAAGAATCTTTTTCTGATCTCCACCTAAACCTCCCCTGGCACAGCTCCAGCCTTTCCCTGGATCCTGTCCCTCACCCAGAGGGTGCTGGGCACTGCCCAAGGAATGGGCACAGCCCAAGGAATGGGCTCTGCCCAAGGAATGGGCACTGCCCAAGGCTGCCAGAGCTCCAGGAGCCTTTGGACAGCACTGCCAGGGGTGCCCAGGCTGGGATTTTGGGATGTCTGTGCAGGGCCAGGGATTGGATCCGTGATCCCAGTGGGTCCCTCCCAGCTCAGGTAATTCCATGATTTTATGAGGGTCAATCTTCCAGCACAAGGAGTCTGCACAGGCAGATTCCAGCTGTCAGTTGTGTCACGGAGTCACAGCAGAGCTACACAGTCACACAGAGCTGTCGAGAAGAACATCTGGGAGGATAAACACACATAGACATGCACTTCATTATTTTCCTTTTGTGTTGATACCCAAGCAAAAGGGGTAAAACATCCCTCACAGCTCACGCCCTCATTTGTCAGCCCCAAACCATCTGCTGGAGGCTCCGCTGGAGCCATGGTTGATCACTCTCCCCTCCAACCTGCAGCTGTTTCCTTTCTGATAGATAAATATGTGCTTAAATAACGTGTCCTACCTAAGCCTGTCTCTTTTTTATTTTTTTTTTAATGTTCCCTTTGACAACGGAATGTTTGCATCATGCCCAATAAAACACTTGGAGCCTGCCCCGTTCCTGATTTTCGTGCACATTGAGGCTGCATTTCCTCAGCCTCACCTTCCGCAGCCAGCGCTGCAGCTGCTCATTATTCCCAGCACTTACTGCAAGAGACTCATTTCCAGCAGATCATTTTTTTCCCCTTTACAAGTTCATAAAACTGTTCTCGTTGCTGCCCACAAAGCCCCCGGTGGATCAGGGAGTGCTGGGAGCTTTGTTCTGCTTTCAAAGGGTCCCTTTTTCTTCCCCCATGGAATGGGAATGGAATGCATCCCATTGTGCTGGGTTGTAGGAAGGGTTTGAAGCTGAACTCACTCCAGACCTGCAGCACAAAGAGGGAAAGGGGAATCGTGTCAAGCATTGTCCAGCTGGGCACCAGCACCTGGCAGGGCTTTGTCACTCCCTGTCCCTCGTCCTGCCGTGGTGACATCGTGGTGACACAGAGATGAAGGTTCCGAGGCTCTTCCTCAGGCTGGTCACAGTCCCTGCAGGTCTTGGGCTTTCTGGTGGCTTCTGTGTTTTGGTGCAAGTCCATGTGTTTTATTCCAGGGTGAAGAATAAGGAGAGGAGCCCCATAATTACAGGGAAATCAATGGATACTTAGAATTGTGGAATTGTTAAGGTTGGAAAAGGCCTTGAAGATCAAACTCAAAATTACCAACGTGACACCATGGTCCCCACTGAACCACGGCCCCAAGTGCCACAGCCACAGTGATTGAGCACTGCCAGGGATGGGGACTTCACCAACCCTGGACAACCTATTCCAATTCTTTACAACCCTTCCCATGGAGAAATTTTCCCAAATATCCAATATAAGCCTCCCCTGGCCCAGCCTGAGGCCGTTCCCTCTCCTCCTGCCCCTGTTCCCTGGAGCAGAGCCCGACCCCCCCGGCTGTCCCCTCCTGTCAGGGAGTTGTGCAGAGCCACAAGGTCCCTCCTGAGCCTCCTTTTCTCCAGGCTGAGCCCCTTCCCAGCTCCCTCAGCCTCTCCTGGGGCTCCAGCCCCTTCCCAGCTCCCCCAGCCTCTCCTGGGGCTCCAGCCCCTTCCCAGCTCCCTCAGCCTCTCCTGGGGCTCCAGCCCCTTCCCAGCTCCCTCAGCCTCTCCTGGGGCTCCAGCCCCTTCCCAGCTCCCTCAGCCTCTCCTGGGGCTCCAGCCCCTTCCCAGCTCTGTTCCCTTCCCCAGTTTTTGTTTATATGAGTGGGAGAACCCTCATGGAATGGCTTGGGTAGAAGGGACCTTAAAGATTATCCAGTGCCACCCACTGCCATGGCAGGGACCCCTCCACTATCCCAGGGTGCTCCAAGCCCCATCCAACCTGGCCTTGGACACTTTGAAGTCCTGTTGATTTGATGAAGGATAAAACCAGTTGAATCTGATGGAGATAAAATAATTTTTTTTGTGTTGGGCTGCAGAAACAAACTTAATGATTTCACTTTCCCAAATTGGAGGAGTTTCTCGAATGGATTTGATGGCCCTTGATTTGCAACACTGGGGCAAGAATTTGAGATTCTGAGAGTTCTAAAGCCCCTTCTGTGACCCCCAGGTGGATTTTTTGTCACTGTGGTCCTTGAGTGACTGCACTGTGGCCACCTCACACAACAGAGCCCAGCATCCAAGGATTCCATTAACATCAGCCAAAAAATCCAGTAGGAAACTCATGGGTTGGGGAAACACACAAATATTAAATACAGGAAAGATTTATTCTGATTGTAACATCTCTCTCACACTGGGGGAGCAGCAAGGCTCATTCTGCTGCTGCTGGGAGTTTTTGGGAGTCTGTTTGGTGTCACAGAGTGGATTTGTGGATGCTGGAGGACCAGCAAGGTTCATTCTGCTGCTGCTGGGAGTTTTTGGGAGCCTGTTTGATGTCACAGGGTGGATTTTGTGGATGCTGGGAGAGCAGCAAGGCTCATTCTGCTGCTGCTGAGAGTTTTTGGGAGCCTGTTTGGTGTCACAGGGTAGATTTTGTGGATGCTGAAAGACCAGCAAGGCTCATTCTGCTGCTGCTGGGAGTTTTTGGGAGTGTGTTTGGTGTCACAGGGTAGATTTTGTGGATGCTGAAAGACCAGCAAGGCTCATTCTGCTGCTGCTGGGAGTTTTTGGGAGTGTGTTTGGTGTCACAGGGTAGATTTTGTGGATGCTGAAAGACCAGCAAGGCTCATTCTGCTGCTGCTGGGAGTTTTTGGGAGTGTGTTTGGTGTCACAGGGTAGATTTTGTGGATGCTGAAAGACCAGCAAGGCTCATTCTGCTGCTGCTGGGAGTTTTTGGGAGTGTGTTTGGTGTCACAGGGTAGATTTTGTGGATGCTGAAAGACCAGCAAGGCTCATTCTGCTGCTGCTGGGAGTTTTTGGGAGTGTGTTTGGTGTCACAGGGTAGATTTTGTGGATGCTGAAAGACCAGCAAGGCTCATTCTGCTGCTGCTGGGAGTTTTTGGGAGTGTGTTTGGTGTCACAGGGTAGATTTTGTGGATGCTGAAAGACCAGCAAGGCTCATTCTGCTGCTGCTGGGAGTTTTTGGGAGTGTGTTTGGTGTCACAGGGTAGATTTTGTGGATGCTGAAAGACCAGCAAGGCTCATTCTGCTGCTGCTGGGAGTTTTTGGGAGCCTGTTTGGTGTCACAGGGTGGATTTTGTGGATGCTGGAGGACCAGCAAGGTCTGTCCTGCTGCTGCTGGGAGTTTTTGGGAGCCTGTTTGGTGTCAGCCCTCGCAGGGTGGATGTGTGGACACCCTGTACTCACCACCAGCCCCTGTGCTCCACAGAGCTGCTCCTCCTGGGCTGCCCCCACTCCCAAACACACACACGGAGCCGCCGTGGCCACATGACAAGGGGAGTCATCTGGGGATAAAAGCTCTGTATTCGTGTGTTTAGCTCGTGGAAAAATCTGTCCCTCAATCTGTGCGAGATCTTTTTCTTGTTTGCTATTTTCCTTTCTCCCACCCTTCATCTGTCACTGCTGTCTGGAGTACAAGCTCTGCGGGGCAAGGGCTCGCTGAGTGCACGAGCGCCGGGTACCAAGAGCAGCTCCAGCTCCTGTCGAGGCCCCTGGGCACAGCAAACTGCAGATTTTTGGATGCTGAGAGGTTTGTTTAGGTTTGTTTATCTTTAGATTTCTTCTCCCGGTGTTCCACCTTCGTGCAGGTCAGGATAGCACCTGGATCTTAGCGGTGAAGCAGTGGGTGTTTGTTCCAGGTGGCTGCAGAGACAGGAAAGGGAAAGAAAATTCCTCCCTGTGAGGGAGGGGAGGGGCTGGGATGGAATTCCCAGAAAAGATGTGTCCTGCATCCCTGGAATTGTCCAAGGCCAGGCTGGACAACACCTGGAGCAGCCTGGTCTGGGAGAGTTGTCCCTGCTCATGGCAGAGATGAGCTTTAAGGTCCCTTCCAACCCAAACCCTGCGGGATTCTGGGATTATCCCACGCAGAGGCTGTCAACAGCTGCAGCCCCATGTTCCACCAAGGAAAAGCTGCACCCTGGAGAAGTGGAATTCCCTGCTGGCTGATCCCTTTGGACACACTGGCATTGCCTTGCCCAGGTAGAACCAGCTTAGAAAACACCAGAGTGGCTGGAACCCTTTGGTTTGGGTGAGAGGTTGTTCAGAGGAGCTGTCTCACTGACAGCAGATATTCCCAAACCTGCCCTCCCAGGGCAGATTTCACTTCCCTGAAGGATTTTTTGAACCTTTTCCTTTCCACCCATCACTGCGGCTGTGCCCGAGCCCCAGGACCGGCCCGAGAGGGCAGCGCTGCTTTTGCTCGTTAATTAAAGCTCCTGGTGTCGGGCTGGGGACGAGACAGATTTGTTTGGCTTCGCCCAAAGCCCGGAGCCCGCACAGCGTGAGCAGAGCGCTGTTCACAGCCCAGGTGCTCTGCAGCCCTCTCCTGGCTGCATCCAAGAGTGCGGGGACAGCACTCGGTGTCTGGATGTGTCTGAGCTCTGTTTCCCAGAGATGTTCCCAGGTTTCAGCTCGGATTTCGCGCATCCCGCGGTGGTAAGGGCAGCTTTGGCTCCTGCCAGATGTTCCAGAGGGATTCTGACACCCGGGGATGTTCTGTCCTGGACCAGTGTCTGGAGTGGCTGGCTGGGGGGACCTAGAAATGGGACAAAATTCAGATGTTTCTGCTTTCCCTCTCCATGATGAACACACAGCTCGGAGCATCTTTGTCTTTATATCTTCACCATCTTGGCCGTGTATTTTCTGTGCCAATTCGCTGAGATTTTATAGAATCAAGTTTGGGTTGAACAGGGCCCTGAATCCCACCCAGTCCCACCCCATGCCATGGGCAGGATCGCCTCCCCCTATCCCAGGCTGCCCCAGCCTGGCCTCAATTCTTCCAGGGATCCAGGGGCAGCCACAGCTTCTGTGGCAGCAGAGTTGTTGATCATTAAACCTTAATTTCTGCTGTTTCAGTGCTCTCCCCTCCTCTCCTGCCATACAGTGCCTGCTTTGCCAGTTGGTTTATCTGGGGCTTCTGTGTGGTTTGGGAGTTTTTTAATGCCATCCACACATTCCATTCTGCTTTAAAAGTGTTCCCAAACTAGTGCTGCTCACTAATAATTCCCATTGTTTCATGTAATAATTGAATGGATTCGCTCAGTTCTGTAGCAGCAAAGATTGCTAAACCCAGGATATTCCCCGCCATCTCTATTCCAGTTTTCTCAGGGATTCTGAAATACCTTTACCAATGATTCCCCTGCACATTGAAACACTTGCCCAGAGGAATGAAAAAGTCATTTGTTTATTGTAGAGTATTAGCAGAGAATTCTCTCACTGGGGAATGTCCTTGCCTGCAATGCTGGACACTCTCACATTCATTTTCTGCTCCCTTGGTCCCTGACACCCAAAGATCCTGCAGAACGTGACTGAAGCACAAAGCCCCTGTTTGTGATTAATTTTTTGAGGGTGTGACTGAGGCCCTGCCCTGCCCCTCCTGCCCTCCCTGTTTGCCATTCCGGGAGTGTTTGGAGCACGGTAGCGACGCTGCTGTCGCCTCCCTGCTCTGCCTGGCACAGATGAGCAGTGGCAGAACGCTTGCTCTGTCACGGTGAAGAGAGGCTTTAGCAACACACGGAGTTGTAGCATTCCATAGCCAAGGATCTCGGGATTTTTAGGAGCTTTGGAGTCCTCGTTTGACTCTGCAGCATCTCGTTTAGACATGGAGGAGTGGGGATGAGCTACGCAGCTGTAACGACCAGGAGTATCTTTGTAGTTGGGCAGCCAGGGAGCCTCGGAGGTGCAGGGAGGTGGCTTTTCCTCGAGCTGCTGGGCTGAGCAGCATCACTCCAATGGGTGAGGAATTCCTGGGGTAAGCAGCATCACCCATCCATGGGTGAGGAATTCCTTTGCTGGGCTGAGCAGCATCACCCATCCATGGGTGAGGAATTCCTTTGCTGGGCTGAGCAGCATCACCCCCAATGGAAGAGGAATTCTTCTGCTGGGCTGAGCAGCATCACCCCAATGGGTGAGGAATTCCTGGGGTGAGCAGCATCACCCATCCATTGGTGAGGAATTCCTGTGCCAGGGTGAGCAGCATCACACCAATGGAAGAGGAATTCCTCTGCTGGGCTGAGCAGCATCACCCTCTATGGATGAGGAATTCCTGGGGTAAGCAGCATCACCCCCAGTGGGTGAGGAATTTCTCTGGTGGACTGAACAGCATCACCCCAATGGGTGAGGAATTCCTGTGCCAGGGTGAGCAACATCACCCCAGTGGAAGAGGAATTCCTCTGCTGGGCTGAGTAGGATCACCCCAATGGGTGAGGAATTCCTCTGGTGGGCTGAGCAGGATCATCCCCAGTGGAAGAGGGATTCCTTCACCAGGGTGAGCAGCATCACACCAATGGAAGAGGAATTCCTCTGCTGGGCTGAGCAGCATCACCCTCGATGGGTGAGGAATTCCTGGGTGAGCAGCATCACCCATCCATGGGTGAGGAATTCTTCTGCTGGGCTGAGCAGCATCACCCTCGATGGGTGAGGAATTCCTGGGTGAGCAGCATCGCCCATCCATGGGTGAGGAATTCCTTTGCCAGGGTGAGCAGGATCACCCATCCATGGAATTCCTTTGCTGGGCTGAGCAGCATGACCCCTCAATAGGTGAGGAATTCCTTTCCTTTCCCAGCAGAGTTTGTGTTCCCTGGGTTTGGAGCTGGGGATGGGTTTGCTCCCGGGGTCGGGATGTGCTCCAGCCTCTCCAAGCTCTCTGCTGACTTGGAGCCACCGCCCTCAGCAGCCCTGAGCCTGTCCCTGGCAGTGCCACCCCCACCAGGCACCTTCCTGCCAATCTTCACCCCCACCCCTCCATTACTTCCCTCCCTCAACATAAAATATTCATTTCCCTCTGCGTCTGCCTGCTCCAGCTCAGCTCCTGGTGCTGCCAGAGGTGGGGATTGTCCCTTCCTTTGGGTGCAGGTGGTGGTGACACAAATCCTCACCCCTGTGTGAGTCCCATGGATGAGTTACCCTTGGTGCCCTTTGGAAACCGGAGAGCTGCAGTTTCCTCATGGCTGATGGAAGTGACACAGCCTGGAAGAGAAGGAATTCTGCTCCTGGATTCATGCTGGTGCCACCATTTCGTCTGCTGGGAGACAGTGGAGGCAATTAAAACCTTGGGATTTCCCAGGAATGGAGCCCTGCTGGGACCTCCAGTACAAACAGGAGCTCCCTCCCATCTCCAAGGAGCCGGGAGTGCTTCTGGCTTCTCTCCCTCCAGAGGGAATTTCTCTCCCTGTTTCCTCAGCAGAAACGAATAATTCTTTGGTCTGTGCCCAGCTCCCACTCGTGAGGCTTTGCTGCTTCTCCTTCCTGAGTTTCAGACATTCCTGCTCAGGATCTCTGGGTGTGGAGAGGCGGCTGCAGCCCAGCCGAGCCCCAGCTCAGGTGAAACAACAGCAGCAGGAGCACCTCTCTCATTTTCCCTCCACTCATTCCTTCCTTTGACATCCATTTTTTGTAAAGAACAACCCCTTGAGCTGACTGAAAAAAAACCCAAATTATCTCCTCTCTTAGGCCAGCATTGAACATTGAATTTCAAATCATGGCAGAGGAGGATTTTGTCCTCCTAGAGTTTGGTGGGGGTGCAGGGGCTGGATTTTATTTCTGTTTTTAATATTGGCATATTAAACGGAATTGTGCCAATTACAAATGTGCCAATTACAAATGTGCCAACTACAAATGTGGTTCTAAGCATTTTTTTTTAATCAAAATGGGTTGAGACTCACCTGACTACAGCCAAAACCTTTAGGGTCTAGGATAAATGGATAACAGTGAAGGAAAATTGCCCATTTCTTTTATCCCTTTCTTCTCACATTGGTGTGGGTTTAATCACTAGTCATGACTTGCCTTGTTTATACCTTCTCATGTCTTCAGGCCCAAATATTGTACAATTTGAGTCATGTTCCCCCTGCTTTAGGAAACACAGTTTTGTTCTCTTGATGTACAGGATCAATGCACAACTTGAAACAGTATTTAAAAACCTTTGGAGAAGCCATCAATTCCTGGAGAGCTCTTTTGCAGCCCATCAATTCTGGGCAGATCTAATGAAAAGCAGTGTTTGAATATGAGACACAGACTTATTCCACTCATTCTGCAGCGCCTTCATCTGTCACCGTGGCAGCAACATTATCAGAGGTTCCTATTAAATCCTGGATTTATTTTTTGGGAGTAATGGAGGGAGCAGGTTGCCATCTTTTGGATCACCACATGGAAGAGCAGCTGCACCTTTTCCTTCATTGCCATAATTCTTTTTTTGAAGAATGAGCCCCATTCCCTACATGATGCTCTGGCTCCAGATGTGAGGATGCTCCGGGCTCTGGAGTACCATGGAAGGTCCAGCTCCATGGAATTTTGGGGTTAAAATGGCAGGAATTCAGCAAGCTGGGAGTGTTGGAATCATTCTGGGATTCCTGACACCTTCTCTGCTCTTTCTTTGTGGTCCCTGGGGCTGGATGCACCTTTGGCTTGGCCTGGGAGGTTGAGTTCAAACTCACTTTGTTCTGCAGCTCTGCCATGAGTGGGGAGCACAAATTCCTGGGGAAAAAAAAAAAAGAGCTTTAAGTGTCTAAATAAAAGCTGAGTTGGCTCCAATTTTGGAAGATCTGGGCACACAAAGATATGGAGGCGCTCCCAATGGGTTTATTTTATCTTGGATAAGGAACTACTCTAAGGGACTGCACTGTGTTTGAGGGACTCATTGCTGTCCCCAAGCTTTGTTTGACCCCCAGGCTTCCATCCCTATCGACTTCCACAGGAAACGATCCCAAGAGCACTCAAAGCAATTATTAACGGCTTTCTAATTAGAATATCTAGATAGTTTGTTTATTTGATTGGCCCTCCATGGCAGAAAATCAAAGGTTCTCGTGTATCTCACGCCGAGTTTTTCATCAGTGGGGCTCTTTGTCAGGAGCCAGATATGCCATAAAAAACAGATCAAGCCATTTAAAAGAAATATTTTGCCCAAGAAACAATAACAAGGCTTAGAAGGCTTTTTTCTTCTTTCTGGGAGTTTCCTTTAGGGAAACCTTTTCATTTCCTGATTGAAAGATCAAATCTGCCCATGGAGGGAGCAGTGGGGTGTGGATGATTTTTCTCCTGATCTCTAGAAAAACACACTCAGTTAAAGAGTCCGTGGAGAGGTTCTGCTTTAAAGCAGAAGGCATTTGTGTGATTGGAGGGAAGGATTAGGAATTTATCTGTAGGGAAGGCAAGGAAATCTTCAAATCCAGTTCACAGTGTCAGTGGAACTGTCAGGGTGATGTTACAGGGCTTTAAAATCGGGAATGCACTCAGCAAGGGTGACCCAATAAATCATAAAGTTCTCTCTTTGGTGCCCCCAGTCTGGCCTGCAGATGGTTTAAAAGTTGGTGGATACTTTCATCTCAAATTAGAAATTAATAGCTGTGTTTTAATTCAGTTTGTATTAAATTGACCAATTTTATGAAGTATTATATAATCCCATAGATTCCTAAATTGCTTATTATCAAGATGTGCAATTTCTTAGGTTAATATGCCTCTAATCACATCTAGCACAATGATGTTTGTGTAACTCCTGTAGTTATTAATTATCAGTTGGCTTTTTATGAACTACAAAGAAACCTTTAATAGGTCTGGAGAAGGCACTGGGGGCTGCAGCATCTTTGTCCTGTGTCTCCTGTCTGTTGTTTCTCCACATTTTCCATACCAAGACCTCTCTTCTGTCAGTCCATGCCAATTTTGGGATCCCATTCCAACAGAAATAAAAGAATTGAATAAGATTAAGGATAATTTTGTAGAATTTAGGCTCCAAATTTCCACTGACACCAGTTTTTTTTTTCGCTAGGACATGGTCTGAGATATGGCAAAAACAAAAAAACACTTTTATCTCCAGCTTAGATTTTTATAAGGAAAAGGTTTTCATTCCATGCATTCAGGAAGCCATCCTGTGCCCAACCCCATCATCCTGGAAAACATTTCAGGCTTGGTTCCAAACACCTTGATTCAATACTTGGACTGGCAAGATCCAAGTCCAAGTGAGTGGAGCTCAGGGTGGGATATGGAATCACAGAATCAGGGAATGGTTTGGGTGGGAAGGGATTTTAAAATCCTTACATTCCACCCCCCTGCCATGGGCAGGGACACCTTCCCCTATCCCAGGGTGCTCCAAGCCCCATCCAACCTGGCCTTGGAAAATTCCAGAGGTCCTGGGGCAGCCACAGCTGCTCTGGGCAGCAATGGATACAGGATGCTCCCAGGATCTGTTTGTAGAATTTTACAGTGGAAATAAGAGTAAGACAAAGGGAAACAGCCCGCAGAGAAGGGAGTCCAAGGAAAAGACAGGTTTTATTTAAGACAAGCTTAACTCTGCATAACACTAGGATTTATGTTCCAGTTTGTTTGTGTGTGCACAAGTGCTCAAGAGATCAGGAACTGCCTTATCCCTGTGGAGCAGATCAGGAACTGCCCCATTCCCATCGAACAGATCAGGAACTGCCCCATCCCTGTGGAACAGATCAGGAACTGCCTTATCCCTGTGGAAAAGATCAGGAACTGCCCCATTCCCATGGAATATATCAGGAACTGCCCCATCCCTGTGGAACAGATCAGGAACTGCCTTATCCCTGTGGAAAAGATCAGGAACTGCCCCATTCCCATGGAATATATCAGGAACTGCCCCATCCCTGTGGAACAGATCAGGAACTGCCTTATCCCTGTGGAAAAGATCAGGAACTGCCCCATTCCCATGGAATATATCAGGAACTGCCCCATCCCTGTGGAACAGATCAGGAACTGCCTTATCCCTGTGGAAAAGATCAGGAACTGCCCCATTCCCATGGAATATATCAGGAACTGCCCCATCCCTGTGGAACAGATCAGGAACTGCCTTATCCCTGTGGAAAAGATCAGGAACTGCCCCATTCCCATGGAATATATCAGGAACTGCCCCATCCCTGTGGAACAGATCAGGAACTGCCTTATCCCTGTGGAAAAGATCAGGAACTGCCCCATTCCCATGGAATATATCAGGAACTGCCCCATCCCTGTGGAACAGATCAGGAACTGCCTTATCCCTGTGGAAAAGATCAGGAACTGCCCCATTCCCATGGAATATATCAGGAACTGCCCCATCCCTGTGGAACAGATCAGGAACTGCCTTATCCCTGTGGAAAAGATCAGGAACTGCCCCATTCCCATGGAATATATCAGGAACTGCCCCATCCCTGTGGAACAGATCAGGAACTGCCTTATCCCTGTGGAAAAGATCAGGAACTGCCCCATTCCCATGGAATATATCAGGAACTGCCCCATCCCTGTGGAAAAGATCAGGAACTGCCCCATCCCTGTGGAACAGATCAGGAACTGCCTCATCCCTGTGGAACAGATCAGGAACTGCCCCATTCCCATGGAATATATCAGGAACTGCCCCATCCCCATGGAAAAGATCAGGAACTGCCTCATCCCTGTGGAACTGCCTCATCCCTGTGGAACAGATGAGGAACTGCCCCATTCCCATGGAACACCAGCCCTTGGTGGATGTTGAGCAGGTTGTCCTGAATTTCCTGGATAAAACTGACAGCTGGTGTTTCTTCTGGAACTCCTGATTTTGGGGCAGTGGCTCAGTGTCCCGTGGGATCTTTTCTCCAGCCTGAGGCTGTCGCCTCCTCCCTCAATCCTGGGGGCAGCTGCAAAGACCATGGATGTGACTTGGGAGGGAAGAAGAGAGAGGAGGCCCAGACATGGATTCTGTCTGCAGTGGGAAGTAAATTGGAGGTGAAATTGATTGTGGGAATTGCACCTCCAGTCCCAGCTACCCAAAGGCTCCTGCTCCACGCTTTGTGCCTAACGGAGGCACCAACCCCAGTGGAGCTCCCAGTGGGATCTGCAACACTCAGAAATCCTGGGCTAATTAAGGAGCTTGAAGACCTCCACCTAAAACTGCAAAACTGCAGCTGGCAGATTTCCTGAGCTGCTCAGATGTCACAGGGACCAGCTCAGTGACAGCAGAGCTCAAAAACCCTGCTCAGAGCCGAGCTTGCTGATGCCCAGACGCCTAAATGTTTTAATAAATGAGGTTTTGATTTTTTTTTTTATGTAATCAATATGAGAATTACCTGAGGAAACACGGATTGCAGAACAAAAGGCCTGTTCCAAAAAGCAGCCAGGCTTTTTGTGCTCATTCCAAGTGGAAGCAGAACACACAGATCTGCTCATATTTCAGCACTCAGCTCAGCGCCCGCGTTTGTCCCTCAGAACAGCTTTGATGGGAATGTTTGATGGGGCATTTTCCTGAATAGGGATATTTTTCTGTGCTGCCTCCAAAGGGATGTTCCAGGGCTGTTGCCTGTGATTTTTCAGTGGCGTGAAATGCGCTGGAATTGTTTATCCCAGCTCTGTCTGCCTAATGTGCCCAATCAATCTGTCTCTGAGGTGAAGCCGCATGCTCCGCTAATCGCCGCGCCACCACAGAACATCTTGCTTATTTTTACTCTAAATTATGATCGGCTTGGAAATGAACTCTGAATTTGATTTATCAACAGCTCTGATGCTAATTCACCAATGAAGTCATGGTGCTCTGAGACTAAATATTAGCGCTAATGAGAAAACATCGCTTCCACGTTTTGTGACTCCGAGTTTCCACTGCGTATGGACAGCTCCTAAAGTTGCGTGGAATCAATTCATGTAATCATTAACTGGGCAAGCACTTCCACGGGAATCAGTTTACCTGGATTAGAGATTACCAGCAAATGTGAAACCAGACGATGTTCAACCGCCAGAGAATATTCATGCTGTGTTTTTATTGTTTCAAAAGGGAAATGTGTGCCCTGTAGGGCAGGGCTGGTTGTCTCCTGTCAGCCTCCAGCAGGAGGGACAGAGCAGGTGTTGAGTTTTCAAACCAGGATGTTCCTCCTCTTTGAAAACAGAGGCACCACAATTGAAGGGTTTGAGCTGCAGTGTCTAAACAGTGCCTGGATGAAGCCAAGGTGTCCAGACTGAGGCAGCTGAGACAGTCTGGGACTCAAAAATGCGTCATTTTCCCTGCCAGGATCTGGGTTTTGGGCTCTTTCTGGAGCAGCCGTTTGTCTGAGGCTCCTGTGACAGCGTGAGCCTTTGCACCATCTCCTTTCAGGGATAAAACAAACTCCACTCCATCCAAACGTCTCCCCAGAGACTGTTGGGCTTGCCAGTCCTTCCATAGATTACATCCCTGTCTCCTGTTGGGAATTCTGGCAGTGAGTCACCCAGACATCCACGGCCATTCCTGAGGCTCCACAAAGACTTTCCTGCTCTGCAGGGTGACTGATGGTGAGGGACCCGTCCTCCAAAATGAGCACAAAGAACAAGCTCATCGTATTTCCAACACACAATAGACCTGTTCCCAAAACCTGGGCGGCCAAACTTTGATTTAACGAACACCAGGGAATTGTCTCAGCCGGAGATGGGTGATTTCATCTGGGTGAGGCAGAGAGTTCATCTCTGCCTGATCCCCAAGGAGTTTGCGCTGCAATGAGGCTGCTGTGGGCACAGAGGGAAACATCTGGAGCAGGAGCTGCAGTTGGGCACAGAACTTGGTATTCCCTCCTGGAATTACTTGGTAGGGAGGTGTCACATCCTAGAGATCACGTTGGGCTGGATTCCAGCTTGTCTGAGGTGTCCTGTTGGGAGGCAGAGCAAGGAATTAAGAATGTGTGAGAGTGTTGAACACAGAAGAGGTGAGAGAGAGAGAAAAGCACTCTGGAAATGAGGTCACTCAGACCCCAGTCCAAATCCTTGAAAGCTCCCTGATCCCAGTGGGAATATGGCAATGTTACATCCCTACTGCTGTGCTTTCCAAGTTGCAGGGTAAGGATTCTTATTGATGTTTGGCTAAAAATCTGGGTGTTGATGGCTGCACCTACAAAAAATAGAAGTCCAGGCTGAATTCTAAACTCTGACTATTTTTAATAGAACTTTCATGTGTGATAATCACAGCTAACTAACTCCCAGACATTTTCAACCTAAGTGAAACTGATAGAAGTCAGTGAAGTGTCAAAGAAATGTAAAAGACAAAGAATCCAGGTTGCAATGTGGGTACCTGCATTTGCATGTTTGGATGTCTGAGGGTTGAGCTGAACATCCGTGGTGGCTGTCAGAGGAAAAGCGGGCAGGGCATGTTGGAAAACATTGGAAAACAGCTTTTCCATGCAGCCCAGAATCTCCCTGAATTTCAGGTAACACCTTTTCATGCAGGCCAGAATCATCCTGAATTTTGAGTAACACTTTTTTCATGCAGGCCAGAATCTCCCTGAATTTTGGGTAACACCTTTCTCATGTAGAATCAGCCTGAATTTTGGGTAACACCTTTTCATGCAGGCCAGAATCAATCAGAATTTTGGGTAACACATTTTTCATGCAGACCAGAATCTCCCTGAATTTCAGGTAACACCTTTTCATGCTAGAATCAGCCTGAATTTTGGGTAACACCTTTTCATGCAGGCCAGAATCAATCAGAATTTTGGGTAACACATTTTTCATGCAGACCAGAATCTCCCTGAATTTCAGGTAACACTGTTCTCATGCAGGCCAGAATCTCCCTGAATTTTGGGTAACACCTTTCTCATGCAGGTCAGAATCAACCTGAATTTTGGGTAACACCTTTCTCATACAGGCCAGAATCTCCCCGAATTTTGGGTAATACCTTTTCATGCAGGTCAGAATCAACCTGAATTTTGGGTAACACCATTCTCATGCAGAATCTCCCTGAATTTTGGGGAGCTCCAGCTACTCCAGCAGGTTTTGAGGGGAGCACTTGTGCTCCAGCAAAGCTGCTGAGCTGGGAACCTCTCCAGTGTTACTTGGACTTTAACAGGGAGGATTTGCATTCCTTAAATTCCCACTGCTAAATCTTTTGTCTTCCTCCCATGGCTGGGGATTTATTTAAATTGTGCTCGTAACAGGAGCTCTGTTTGAAGTGTGTGGCTGCTTGGATGCAACATTTAATAAGTTTAGAGTGGAGATCTGTGGGGTGTGGGCTTGAGAAGTCAAGAATGGGAAACTAATCCAGGCCTAGAGCCCAAAACCCAATGAACCCTCCCAGCTCTCACAGGGGAGCAGCTCCAGGCTTTGCTTAATTAACTGTTTGCAATTTTGGATGGAATAATAAAATCATCATGGAATGATTTGGGTGGGAAGGGACCTGAAATCCCACCCAGTGCCACCCCTGCCATGGCAGGGACACCTCCCACTGTCCCAGGCTGCTCCAGCCTGGCCTTGGACACTTCCAGGGATCCAGGGGCAGCCACAGCTCCTCTGGGAATTCCATCCCAGCCCCTCACACCCTCCCAGGCAGGATGGACAGAGAATTCTGCCACACATGGGCTCAACCCAAAATGTTCATTGTGTGTCGGTGACTTTGGAGCTCATCCTCATGCTGGTTTCTGTTGTCCTGCTGCAAAAACTTTCAGTACTTCAGGTAAGAATTGGGCAGTGCTGGTTTTGGAAATTAAAATGGAAATGAAAAGAGAAAAATTAAATAGAAATTTTTGAAAAAAAATGCTGTGAAGAGACACAGCAGCTCAGACAAGCTGTGACTCCCCTGGATCCCTGGAAGTGTCCCAGGCCAGGTTGGGACATCCAGGGACAGTGGGAGGTGTCCCTGCCATGGCAGGGGTGGTACTGGACAGCCTTTAAGGTCCCTTTCAACCCAAACCATTCCAGGATTCCATGTTAAATCCCTCCAGGGATGGGGACTCCACCACCAGCTCATCCCAGTGCTTGAGGACACGATCCCAGGGCTGTATTTATTTGTCTGGATTTTTTTTTTATTTGACTGGAATTGGATCTGCTTTTTATTTTTATGTCTCTTGGAGGCCAGAGCAGCTGAAAAGGCCCAGCTCAGGTCACAGCTGGGTTGTTTCAGTCCCTGCACAAACAGCCCTCACCTCAGAGAGCTCCAGACTCCAAGGACGAGCAGGGGCAGGGCTGAAGCTTCTCATTTTCCAGCTCATAAAACGACTTGTGCAAGGTCACATCTGAGTGTCTCAGGTATTAGTTCCCTAGCAGGAATGGAAAAAAAAAAAAAAAGAAATTACCTCAGAACCTAGAAGAAAAACACTTCTAAAATTAATTCTCTGCAACTTAGGTGATTTGGAATGTGTTTTGTTGATCTCTGAATCTGTAAAAATAGAATAGTAACAGCTTTGTGTAGAGGGAACAGCATCATCAGTGTTTTCCATCATTTTACTGGATGAGTGCTGGCATGATTGTCCCCACATTTGCAGCAGTTCCCACAGCCAAGGCTGTGTCCTGGAAAAGCTTCTGGGGGGGCTCAGGTGTCACCTGCAGTCACCTCAGTGTAAATAAAAACTGAGCCCTTGAGTCTTCCTGCAAACACAAAGTTATTTTCCAGGGAAGGACGGGACTCTTTGTGGGACAGTCCTGGTGTCCTCCCTTTGACCAGGAAGGTTTGGCTTGCTCTTGTGGTTGTTTTCTTCGTTCCAGAGGCATCCCAAGGGCTGTCAGGGGTGGAAGGGGCTGGTGGCATCTCTGTCTTCAGCCTTTACTGGAGGACAAAGCCTCTCACATTCATTTGACACAATTATTTCTTTTATTTCCGTTAGTGAAATCCAGGCCCCAAAGGAGGGAGAGGAAGAGCAGAGCAAGGGCCAGGCTGAGAGACCCTTGCTGGGCCTCATTATCCTAAAAATGCTCTACCAATTAACCTGCAACATCCTGATTTTATTTAACCTAAAAATTAACCTGATACATCTCTTTTGTTTTATTTTTTACACTGATAAAGAATATCCACCCTCCCTCCACCCAGTGACCCTTACTGCTGTGATTTATACATGCACAGACCTTGGGAGTGAAAATTAGCGAGAGATTCTATAAAGTCACTGGAAAAGGGCTGGAAAATTCTGTCTTTATCACTTTTTAGAGATGTTGTGGGAACCCTGGTGCCTCTGAGTCCCGTTTGGAGCTCACAGCCAGGCCTCAGGTGCTTAATGGGCTGTGTGTTATTGCTGCTGGGCCAGGACCTCCATCCCTCAGCTCTCCAGAACACAAACAGTCCTTGGCTTTTATGGAACCATAAAGAGCTGCCTCAAAGCTGAGGCCAAGCTCAGCCCTGACAGGGCCTGACACAGATTTTGCTCTATCCAGGGGAGAGCTGGGTTCTTGTGAATCCACAAGTGAGCACAGCTGTCCTATCAAATTCCGCCCAGCAGCTTGTCCTCCACATCCCTGCCACTCAGCTGGCGTGTCACATCGTATTTTCAGCTGAATTCCAGCTCCTGGAAGGATTTTGGGATCTCTCCAGCATTCTGCAGGGGATCCACATCAAGAGGAACTCTGACCCTGCAAAACTTCCTAATTAGCCTTAATGCCTTTGTTTTGTCCATGGTTTTTTTGGGATGAAGTGCACCAAGCAATGAAAATTTGGGAGAAATTAGCTCTGTGGTCTTCACTTAAAGTTCGGCCTGGAAAATCAAAAGGCATTTGTTCCAAGATTGGATTGTGTGTAGGATATCTCCAGCTATAATGAGCTCAGGTTTGCTGGCAGCGTTAGAATCAACTCTCGCCTCTCTCTCTCCTGCTGCATGTGTTTTTCTCCCTCAGAGCATATTTCTTTCGACTTGATCAGCTCATCTCTTGCAGATGATAAAATTATCTGCAAAGATTTGTATCTGATGTTGTGCCATAAATCATATTTAGTCGTAGGATTAACATTTGCAAGCGTAGAATATTTATGGAAGAGGAAAAAAGAAAAAGAAAAAGAAAAAAGCAGATGGGGGGCTGGCAGTTTCTGAGGATTTACATAACGAAGAGTTGGGATTCGGGATGGATCTGGCAGGGTTTGGAAATACATTTGTACAAGGTGTGGATGTGCTCAGCTCTGGTGAGCAGCAGTGGAGCTGCTTTGACAGTGTTTGTCTTGGGGAGGTTGGAAGATAAAGAACGCGGGGAATCGTGACCTTGGGTGAGCAGCTTTGTCCTGGAAGCAATAAACAGGTGTTCCAGCTGTGCTGGCACCACCCCTGCTGCCAGCTGGCTCTGCCTTTGACATTCCCAGGCTGGTCTGGGCACTGTGGAAACACTCTGCACCTTTCCAGGCACTGGGAAAAGGGGATGCGCTTCGGGAGCTGCTGGGTTTACAAACCCCTCGGTTTGTTTTTCAGAGCTGGGTCATCCAAAAGAGTCAGAATTGGGCAGTTTGAACATCTGCCCACAAACTGGGGAGAGGGAGAGAGGGAGGGAGGGAGGGAGAGCAGCTCCCTCTGCTCTGGCTCCAGCACTGCCAGGGGGAACATCCATCCAGGAGTGGGGACACAGATCATGGAATCCTGGAATGGGTTGGCTTGGGAGGGACCTTAAAACAATCCCATGGGCAGGGACACATTCCACTGTCCCAGGTCGCTCCAGCCTGGCCTTGGACACTTCCAGGCATCCAGGGGCAGCCACAGCTCCTCT
Source organism: Rhabdornis inornatus (assembly GCA_013397075.1). Lineage (NCBI taxonomy): Eukaryota > Metazoa > Chordata > Aves > Passeriformes > Rhabdornithidae > Rhabdornis > Rhabdornis inornatus. The sequence continues at coordinate 321,481 of VWZS01009193.1, forward strand.
GGGAATTCCATCCCAGCCCCTCACATCCTCACAGGGAGGAATTCCATCCCAATATCCCACCCAACTGTGCCCTCTGGCAGTGTAAAAGCACTGTCCATATTTAAAGTCCCTCTCCCTCCTTTTTCTCAGCCCCTTGAGGCCCTGGAAGGGGCTCTGAGATCTCCCTGGAGCATTTCCTCCTCCAGGCTGAACACCCCCAGCTCTCCCAGCCTGGCAGTGCTGCTCCAGAGGGACCTGAATGTGCTGCGGGGAGCTGGGAAGGCTCAAGGGTTTCTCCCGTGGGCTAACCCCGGGGGATTGAGGCCGTGCTGGGATTTCTGGTGCTGCTGCACGAACACGAGGTGCTGACACGGGTGCCGAGCCCGGTGCTGACATTTGCTGTTCTTTGATCCCGTTTTTGGTTGCAGGTCCCTCACCACATGAAGACTTTACCCTACTACAGCTACGACCAGCCCGTGATCGGCTACTGCCAGGCCCACAAGCCTCTCCACGTGAACAAGGGCTACGAGACGGTGTCCCGGGAGCCGGCAGACACCTCCAACCTGGACCTGGGCCGGGACCACAGCTTCATCGCCACCATCGCGCGCTCGGCCGCGCCCGCCATCTACATCGAGAGAATACCCAACTAACGCGGGGCCACCTGCGGGGGGACAGCTCTGGCAGGGACCTTTCGTGGTCTGGCGAGAGAACCAGGCAAGGAAGGCGCTCAAAACCCCACCGTTCCAGCGGCAAACGCTCCGAGGGCAGGGGATGGTCGCGGACGCCGGCGTGCGGAACGCGCGCGCGGAGAACTTCAGGATTCTCTTTGCTTTAAACTTTCAAATTCCTCGATGTAAATATTAAAGAGAGAGATTGTCGAGTTCTTATTAAAAAGAACGGCAGCAACGACAGCAGCAACAACAAATAGATTTCACTCTAGCTACATAAAGGGATGGATTAAGAGTTTTGTTTGTATATTTGATTTTTCTACATTGCACGGTTCCAGGGAAGGAGAACCACAGGTAAAAATAAACGGGGTGGGGAGGGCGAGGCTCTGGGGAGGGTCAGCCATGTTCCCTTACTAAGTGTTTATTACAAAGATCCGTTGACTATTTTTGTTCTTTTTAAACCAACAAAAGATAGCTCTATATTTTCTTTTTTCCTTTCGGGGGTTGGTTTTTTCGGTTGGGGTTTTTTTTGGGGGGTTGTTTTTTAAGTGGTCAAGCGTTAATATTTCAACCTTCAGACATGGGCATTAAAGCTTATGTTGAACCAAAAGGACCTTGGCAATTGATGCAGCAGAAACAAAGAAACTCGGGTGCATGTACATTTAAGACACAGGCTGTACACTATGGAGGGGGCTTTTGATTTTTTATCTTCATTGTGCTTCATTGTTGACACTCTAATTCCTTTTTGGGCTCTAAAAAAAAAAAAGGGGGAAATACTGCAACGGAGTCACGACTCAGATTTCCAGGCCAGTGGTGCTTGTTAAGCAAAATTCATGGACGTTTGGGAACCAAAATGGAAGTGAAGTGCTTGAAACGGATCAGAAGGAAAATCTTTCAAAGAGCATTTAGTGCAACTCACTGGCTGACACAATTTCTAAAACACAGCAGAATGTGTAACGTTGTTTTTTGGTTTGGATTTTGGTTTTGTTTGGTTTTTTTTTTTAATTAATTATTATGATCAGTTAGTTTTTGTGTAGTTTTTATCAATAAAATGACAACAACAAACAAAAAAAAAAAGTGGTGGAAAAAAATAAACATATTATTTTGTGGTTGGGACACCACAGCCAAGCTACTGTTTGATTTGTCTGGGTGTGTGACACGGGGATCCCGTGGAGAGAGGAGACAATGCTGGGCCCTGTTTCTCCCCTCTTGGAAGTAAATCAGGGAATTGTTCTGAATTTAAAAAACATGAGTCAGGAGAAGCTCAATTTATTTGGTTTGTCTGAAAAAAAGAGGTGTTTTGGGGGCTGGGGGAGGAGAAGAGAGGGAAAACAACTTGGGGTTTTTTTTAACTAAAAGTTGGGGTTTTAATCAGAAGGGAGGTTTTAATCAGAAGGGAGGCTTTTCATCTGCAAACCTGAGCTGGAGCTAAACCAGCTCGGATTAGAACACAAGGGATGAGGTTTTATCTGGAGGGGGAATAACACATCGACAGAGTTTAGGACAGAATGGGTTTGGTGATTATTTCAGGTATTTATTTGGGTGTGTTAAGTGAAATCTTGGCCACAAGGCTTAATGAATTCCTGCAAGTGCTGAGTGCTGTCTCACAGATACAATATTCTACTGCCTCTTGTGTTTCTCACCTGGAAAACTGATTTATTTCTCCCTGGAAGGCAAGGAAGGATGGGGATGGATGTGCTGGGCTAGGCAGGACACACGGAGTGAACCTGATGCGTGGAAGGTAATGCATTTAAAATTAAGTGTTGGGCAGGAAATGAAAAGAAAATTGAGTGAAAATCTGAGTGAGGAGTTTCCAGATGAGATCTCCTGAGATCTGTCAGCCTTGGCAGTGCCATGGATTGAAAGTGCTGCTCCAAACACGACATATCTCCAAACAGAGTTTAAAACACTGACCCATGCAGCTGAAAATGGAAGAGCTCCCACCCATTCCTGGCGGCTCCAGGCCAGCAGGAGGATGCATTCCAAGAAATATCCAAAGGGCTCCTGAATGGTGAGAATGGAAATACTTTTATTGGAAGGATTATTAAAGGCAATTGTATCATCCTGGTGTGATTTTTGAGAGGATCGTTCTGCATCTGCCAGGAGCGGGGAAGGAAATGTCACCCAGAATTATTTCTTGTCTTGGTGGGTTTTTTTCCTTAACCCCCACACCTGCTGGGCATGTGGATGTTGGAGGATATATTCTTTAATTTTTTAATTAGTTTATAATTGCCTTGACTGCAACTTCCCCCTGTGCTCTGGGAAAAGCTACTGAAAGAGAAGGTAAAATTAAACAAACTTCCCCTTTTTTATTTTCCTTATTTCAAAACAACCTAATTTTAGCACTGATTTGGAGGATGTGTGGAACTGACATTAGATTACAGATTTTCTTGGCAATTAGTGGGAATTGTGGGAACAAAATAAACTCCTGTGGGCACAATCTCTGGGTAAATTCATGGTTTTCTGCCTGAGATGTTGCTGGGTTTCCTCTATTTATACCCAGATGCCAGTTTGGGTAAGAAGCCCATAACTTCTGTTTGTATCCTTAAAAGTTAAGGAGAAAATGCTCCAAGAATGAGTTGAAGGCATGAAGTCAAACCTTCCTCAAGTGCTAAAGGTCTGGAAGAGCCAAAAATTTGTGTCCTGGATTGCTTTGGATCAAAGCAGAAGCCATTGGGCTGAGCTCGAGTAATCAAATCAAATCAAATAAAAATAATTATTTATGAGCTGATGTGGGGCTCCAGATTTTACAAAAATCAAAATTTTAACTCTCCTCCCTGCAATTAAAGCCATAGAAGTTTATATAAAATTTGCTCTTCAGCCATAGTGCCAAAAGCCAAGATTAATGTGTTGGTCCTCGGGTTTTTGTTATAAGTTTTATATTTGTTGTGTTCTTTCTAGAGTCTCAGTTCCTGGATTCATGTGATTCTGTTGCACCTTCAGCTTCAGACCATGTCCAAAATCTCCTTTAGGCAAGGTCTTCCTACTCCTCTTCACACAGTTCTGGTGAGGGAAGTGGCTGCTCATTGTCACCCCAGGACAATGGAGAAACTCAACAGATCTCCAGGTAAGACCCAAAAATTAAACTTTGATGGTGTTCCCAGGGATTCCTCTCCCAGCAAACGGCAAAGGGAGCGTTAATGAAGGGACCTCGTGACTGGAGGGTGGCTTTGGTGGCATCTGGGAGGTCCCAGAGCCCCCAGAGGAGATGCTGAGCTTCAAACCAAAGCTGTGAACTTGGCGCTCTGCAAAAAAAAACAACAACAACAACTGATGGGTGTAAATGACAGATTCTCAAAGATTTCGGGGAAAATCAGACGCTGCTTTTCTCCCTCACTCATAATCACCTTGCAAATGTCCACGGGGCACTGAAATTCCCCTGTCCTGGGAATGCTGGGGTGGGATCTGTGTCCCAGAGCCTGTCCCAGCACTTCTCCTGCCCCAAGTCATTTCCAAGGCTGGCAGTATTTTGCTGTGAGATTTAAAAATCTTTTGGAATAAGCTGCCCTTTTCAGTAATGAATTGTAAGTGTTCCAAAGATTGATAAACACAATTTCATCCCGACTCCCCACTGGAAAAAGTCCCTGAAGGAATTTGGCACGTTGGCCATGGCAAATCTAGTGCTTTTATAGATATTTTCAAGCTGCATGAAGATTTAAGGCTCTAATGTAGTGTGTATTGAAAGTTATTAATTTTTAGGTGGTTTTGGCTCCTTTAAATGTCACTTGTCACTTTTTTAAAGCTGTAGAAAAGAAGGGGGGGTTGGTGGGGCTGTGAGTCCATCAAGCTGGAACCTTGCCTTAAATTAAGAAAAATAAATTACCTGTCTGATATTAATGCCTTCCTCATAAGAGTGAGAGCAATAAAGAAGGCTCAGACTGACTTGGAGTTTGAGCTGGTTGGAGGGCAGGAATTAAAATCTTTCCTTGATGCCCAGAAAATGGAGGAAATCAGATTTCAGGGACACACCACCCATTCCTCAGGGCAAGAGCCGAAAATGTTCTGATCCCCAGAGATCCTGCTCGTGGCTGGGAAGATGAGATTTGAGTACCTTGATTTTAAAAAGTGTCATTATGAGTATAATAAAGAGAATAACTTAAAAATGAGAATAAACCAGCCCCTTTTGGGGGAGAAGCTGTGGCTGCCCCGTCCCTGGAAGTGTCCTGGAAGTTGGATGGGGTTTGGAGCAACCTGGGACAGTGGCAGATGTCCCTGTAGGGCTCTGGGAATGCATTTTTCAGGTCCCTTCCAATCCAAATCATTCCATGATTCTCTGCTGGAAAACACCCCAGCCTGACCCCATTCTGTAAAGAGTTAAACAGAAAATCTCAACAAAGAAACTGGAATTTGCAGCAGAGCTGGGTCCCACGTGGAGCGAAACACCAAACATCCCTCATCAGCTCCGTGCAGCTCCTCCAGCAGCACTCAGCGCCCATTCCTGGCCTTGGGGCTCTGCTGCTGGGGTTTAATAAACCGTGGGCAGCTTCAAACAGATCTGGGCCAGCAGGGAATGCTGTCAGTCCCGGCTGGAGCCAGGGGATGTGTCCTGTAGGGGCGGGTGTGACACACAAATAGACACACTACATTTCAGAAGGCTAACACCCGTTTATTACAACCGCACGCTGTCTTTTGTACCCTCCACACAGTTTACACTTTCTTCATTGGTTACAATTAGTCAACAAAACGTTAATTGGTGTAAAACATCTACACCTCTACTTTCCATAAAAGTTTTCTAAAAATACTCTCCCAGCTGCAGGTTTTCTTCTGCTTATCTCCTTCTCCTTCTTGGTCTCCAGGCCAACAGCCTTGGTCAGAGAATGCTTCTCAAAAAAAAAAAGAAAAACCACAACTCATTAATTAACCCTCTCTAGCCCACAGACCAGCTGTGGGTCCTGCTACAGGGACACATCCCAGCCCTGCCACAGCCATGCAGGGACAGATCCCAGGCTGGTAAAAAACAAACTTTAGTTGAGGTCTGAGGCTGGGTTCTCTCCCAGAGAGCTCCCAGTGCTCCCTCAGCGCTTCCAGAGCCTCCAGGGAGCTGCAGCTGGGAGCCAGCACTGCCTGCTGCAGGAGGGGCTCCAGTGCCTTTGGGACATGGGAATTCTTTGGGATTGGTCAGCCTGGAGAAGAGAAACTCTGGGGTCACCGAGTGGCACCTTCCAGGATGGAGAGAGATGATTTATGAGGGATGGAGGGGACAGGACACAGGGAATGGCTTCCCATTGCCAGAGGGCAGGGTGGGGGATATTGGGAAGGAATTCCTGCCTGGGAGGGTGGGGAGGGGCTGGGATGGAATTCCCAGAGCAGCTGTGGCTGCCCCTGGATCCCTGGAAGTGTCCCAGGCCAGGCTGGAGCACCTGGGACAGTGGGAGGTGTCCCTGCCACGGCAGGGGTGGCACTGGGTGGGATTTATGGTCCTTCCCAACCCAAATCATTCCAGGATCCTGTGATTCCATGAATTATTTAGGTGAGTTTAATTAACCAAGCAATATCTTTATATAATTTAATGTTTACCAAAGTTGTAGGACTGAACTACAGGTGAGCTCTCTAAACAGCTACAATTAAACTGCCAAATTTGCTCGTGCTTCTTTTAGTAATTTCTGTATTTCTTTTCCTCCAGGATTTATGCAGAGCTGGGCAGGAAAGGAAGAGAATAATTCCAAACTCAGCAGCAGCATCTGCAAGGCAGCCTTGAGTAAGTGAGGAGCGACCTCCTGTCACCCAGGTGAGCTGCAGGTGCCACCTGGCCAGGGAGCAGATCCCGTTCCTGTGCCATTCCTGTGGACACTGAGAAAAAACGTGGAGCAGTGGCATTGCAGGAGCTCAGGGGTCACCTGTGTGGAGTCTCTGAAATACATTTAACTTTTTCATCCCTTCCTGGCTGTAAGTGGGAGCTTTCCAAAGCCCAGCCCATGCCTGTCTTTCTCCAGGCAACAACTGACAGAGCAAGAGGACACAGCCTCAAGCTGCACCAAGGAAATTTAGGTTGGATATTAGGAAAAAGTTTTTTTACAGAGTGGTAAAATACTGGAATTGTCTGCCCAGGGAGGTGGCGGTGTCACCATCCCTGGATGTGTTAAATAAAGACTGGATGTGGCACTGGTTTAGTTGAGGTGTTATGGCCGTGGGATGTTCTCAAAGGTCTCTCCCAGCTCTGTGATTCTGAGATTAAACCCAGCTCTGTGCAAGCTTGCTCTCAGTGACAACAGAAATCAGTGACAAAGTCAAACCAGGCTCTGTGCCTGCCCCCCCTCCCCTTGCTACCCCCCAGTGATATTTTGTGTATTAAAAAGGCAGAGGAAAATCAAGTTGATAAGGCACAAACTCCAGCAGCTCGTGACTTTCAATCAGCACCTCAGGCTCCCCAGTGCTCTGGAGGGCTCTCCTTGCTAAAAGGTTGTGCTCAGCACAGCGGGATCCAGGGCATCTTGAGAGGCTGATGAAGGAGGGGAAAGAAAGCATTTTCCTCCCAAACCCTCCTGGGATTCAGGGTTGAAAGAGAGGGCAGGTTGGCAAACGGAGTGGTGTCAGTGTTCTGCTGGGATAGAAAATGTGGTCACAATCATTTAGAGCAAAATGCATCATAAAATCTTGTCATAAAATCACAGAATGGCCTGGGTTCGAAAATCTCTTTCGAATTCCTTGTGTTGGACAAAGGGAGCAACACTCCAATAAACTGTTGGTGATATTCAAGTTGCAATTTATAAACAGTCTCCTCAAACATTGTGGTATTTGCAATGTATTTATATCATATTATGTAAGATAAATGGCTGGCAAACATTCATAAAGTATTTATTGGACATGCCACTGTTTGTTCAATGATTTATAAATCAATGCTGGGAAATGGGAAGTGGTGGCAGAGTTTCAGATAAATTCGTTGCAAAATATTTGCTGTGCATCAATAATTCTGATATTAATTAGTTGAGGCTTTATCTGCAGGTGCCTTGGGAATGATTTACAGTTCATTTTCTCTCCAGCCCTGGGCCCAAGGGGCTGGAATTCCTGCTCGGGCTGGAATTCCTGCTCAGGGTGGATGTTCTCAGTCCTGGTTCAGTCCAGAGCTGGATCTGTCCCTGGTTTGTTCATCTTCCTTGAAGACTCATTGGAGAAGGATTGGGATTGGGATTCCCTGAGTGTCTCCAGGAATTAGCTGTTCCCTCCCTCTGCTCTCCCTGCAGGATTAAATCATGGAATCCCAGAATGGTTTGGCTTGGAAGGACCTTAAATCCCACCCAGTGCCATCCCTGTGTCCCATGGCAGGGACACCTCCCACTGTCCCAAATGACAGAACGAGACTAATGAGGAACTCCCACATCTTTCCAGGCATGGGACATTCCTGAATGGAATGTCTGCCCACCTCCTTGGGACCAGGGTTTGGGCACCTGCATAGGAAAACCACAAAAAAAAAAAATAATTTCTGATTTTGTTGCTCAAATGTCAAATTTTGGTGCTTCTGGTTTGAGACTGGCCATGAAAACTCAGAGTGAATCTCACAGGGGTCCTGAGCCCTCTGGAAAGCTGGGAATGGTTTAAGCCCATCCCATGCTTTCTAGGTCACCTTGGAGGTCTTAGAAAACATTCTGTAGAAACTGGATTATCTCAAAACATTTTTAAAAGAAAGTTTTAAGTTGCCTCACCAAAGGGTTTTTACATTCATTTTAAAAAAATCGCCCCAAATTTGCAGCACCTTTTTTAAGACCCAGATGAGAGGTTCTAGGCTTGGTTTAGTGGTTGAATCCCTTCCTCTGGAGCTCATCACAAGCTCCTTGCTCTTCTTGGGGGGCTCTGGTCCTTCTCCTAAAATCAACTCAGATGAGGAGATGTGAATCTTTAAAGAACTGACATTGCCCCTGGTGAGATGCAAATGCCTCCTGGTTTATATTTCTCTATGCAAATTAGTTTTGAAGTAGTGCTTGAATTTCATTCTGGTCCAGTGGATCAGCATGAGGGCTCTTGGTGCTTAAACTCATTAAAGTTCAAACTTGAGCTGGGTTTAGAATGGTGGAAATGAAAATAACTTGTACTAATTGAGTATCATAAAGTGTGCATCCCTCTCTGCTTATTGTTTTTATGCAGCTTTCTTAAGGTGTAAGAAGTTATTCAAATTATTTAAAGTGGGTTTAGCTTCTATTTGATGGGTGATAGAAACATTCAGAGATGTGGTAATGCCCTGGTGAAGATGGATAAATAAATTAAAATCCATCAGCTGCTATCAAGGAGACACCAGAGTAGAAAGCAACACTCACTGGACACTCACTACAGGATCTTTGGGTGGGAATTGATGTTTTATTCCCATTTAATAAAGGTTTTAGTTAAGAATTGCATCAAAATGAAATGGCTCTGAAAAAGGGAATTTTGCGTAGCCACGTTTTGCTGTAGGGGATTTTCAGGTGGGATTTGTGTAGCGCTGTTCTATTCTTTGGAATTTTCAGATGGAATTTGTGAAGCCCTGTTTTAATCTTGGGAATTTTCAGGTGGGATTTGTGTAGCCCTGCTTTGTTTGTAGGAATATTCAGGTGAGATGTGTGTAGCCTTGTTTTACTCTTTAGAACTTTTAGGCTGGATTTTTGCAGCCCTGGTTTGCTCTTGGGAATTTTCAGGTGGGATTTGTGTAGTCCTGCTTTCTGTGTGGGAATTTCTGGGTGGAATTTGGTTAGCCCTGCTTTGTTTGTGGGAATTTTCAAGTGGGATTTGTGTAACCTTGGTTTACTCTTTGGAATTTTCAGGTGGGATTTGTGTAGTCCTGCTTTCTGTGTGGGAATTTCTGGGTGGAATTTGTTTAGCTCTGGTTTGTTAGTGGGAATTTGCAAGTGGGATTTTTGTAACCCTGGTTTTACTCTTGAGACTTTTTAGGTGGAATTTGTGTAGCCCTGTTTTACTCTTAGGAATTTTCAGGTGGAATTTGTGTAGGTCTCCTATGTTTGCAGAAATTTCCAGGCAGGATTTTTGTAGCCTCGTTTTACTGTGAGAAATTTCCAGGTAGAATTTGGTTGTCCCATTTTACTCCAGGGAATTTTCAGGTGGGGTTTGTGCAGCCCTTGTTTACTCTTGGGAATATTTAGAAGGGAATTGTGTACCCCAGCTTTGTGGGAATTTTTTGGGTGGGATTTGTGTAGCCCTGTTTTGCTCCAGGGAATTTTTGGGTGGGATTTTTGTAGCCCTGCTTTGTTTATGGGAATTTTGGGGTGAGATTTGTGTAGCCTTTGTTTACTCTTGGGAATTTTCAGGTGGGATTTGTGTAGCCCTGCTCTGTTTGTGGGAATTTCTGGGTGGGATTTGAGTAGCCCTGGCTTGCTTTAGGGAATTTTTGGGTGGGATTTGTGTAGCACTGCTTTGTTTGTGGGAATTTTTGGGTGGGATTTGGTTAGCCCTGCTTTATTTATGGGAATTTTTTGGGTGGGATTTGGTTAGCCCAGCTTTATTTATGGGAATTTTTTGGGTGGGATTTGGTTAGCCCTGCTTTGGAGAATTTTGTTTCCTTTTTGTGGGAATTTTGTTTCCTATTTGTTTCCCTGTTTGCAGGGATTTTCAGGAGGGATTTGTGCAGCCCTGCTTTGTTTGTGGGAATTTCTGGGTAGGATTTGAGTAGCCCTGGCTTGCTTTAGGGAATTTTCAGGTGGGATTTGTGCAGCCCTGCTTTGTTTGTGGGAATTTCTGGGTGGGATTTGTGTGGCCCTTGTTTACTCTTGGGGATTTTTCGGAGGGAATTGTGTAGCCCTGCTTTGTAGGAATTTTTGGATGGGATTTGTGTAGCTCTGCTTTGTTTGTGGGAATTTTCTGGGTGGGATTTGTGTAGCCCTTGTTTACTCTTGGAATTTTCAGGAGGGATTTGTGTAGCCCTGCTCTGTTTGTGGGAATTTCTGGGTGGGATTTGTGTAAAACCTTCAGGCCCTGGTGGAAAGCCCCGCCTGGGGGTTGCTGTGATTTTTGTGCCTTTTCAGCCTCCTGCTGCAATAACCACAGAGAGCAAACCTCCCACGACAGCCCTGGGCAGCACCCCCAGGAAATGTCAGGTATTTCAGGCAAGGAGATGAGTTTGAAAGCTGGGAAAGCTTCAGGAAGCACTGCAGGGAGCCATCCCTTCCTCCTCAGCATCCCTGACCTCAGCCCTGAGATGATCAGTGTATTACACTGAAAAACATGGAATTTCTCGTGTCCAGCACCACACCTGCCCTTCCCCTGTGTCAAACCTTGTATCTGTAAAAGAGCAGCTTGTCTGGGCAGGGCCTGGCTGTTTTAGCAGCTTTTTGGTGGAGCTCTGCGTGCTCTGCCAGGCTTTGATAAATAATGTAAATGACAGACAGGTCGATAGAGATGTAGATGAAGTAAAACAAGTCTGTGCTGCAGCATCTGAGGGCTCAGAGTTAAATTAAGTGATGGAGATGATAAAGGGCTGCTTGTTAGAGCTGCACAGGAGCTGGTGCTGGGAGCACCTCGTGAAGGTTGGAGCTGCTCACATCCCCAGCCCCACGTTCAGGGAGTTTCTGTCTGTGCCCATCAGGCAGAAAATCAGTTTATAGCTTCAGAAATGCAGAGAAATACAGGCACAGGTCTGAATTCAGCAACCAGATATGGTGTGGGAAATAAAGGGTGGGAATTCAGGGGGAGAAAGCTGCTGGCAGCAAAGGGAAAACCTCTCATTGGCATCATGTCCAGAGGGCCTTCACACCAGCTGTATTTTGGGATGAGGTTAAAAGAGGGATGTGAGTTTTCACCCCAGCAGGAACCTTATCATTGCATCATTAAGGCTGGAAAAGGCCTCCAAGTCCAGCCTTTGAGCAAATCCCACCCTGCCCATGAATCCTGCCATGAAGTGCCAGCTCTGCTTGTTTTCTGAACGCTTCAGGGTGGGTTTTAAAAGCTGACCCTCCGCTTTCATGTGATGCTTCTGCCGATTTTGATGCACAGAGTGGATTTTGGGCAGCAGCCGGGGCAGAGCAGGGCTGGGCTGAGGCTGTGTGAATGCAAAGCTGTGTTTTTAGCAGTTTTTTGTCATCCCAGGTGAGGAAAACCCTGCTCCAGCTCCTTTGGAAGCTGGTGTTCCGTAGGTGTGGTGATTCCACAGGCTGGGATCAGGTGGATCCTGAACCCGCCCTGTGCCAGTGGCTGAAAACATTTATTGGTAACAACAGAGATGGATTGGGAGGGGTGGAAAACCCCAGAGCAGCTGGGATTGGTGCTATAAACTCCAATTATCCTCCCCTTTTTTATTCCAGAGGCTGAATCCATCAAGTTTTAAGTGCTTTTCCCTCTGAGTTCTGCCTCTTCAGCACTCACTGCCTCACTTTCCCTGAATTAAAATATGTGGGGAGCATCCATGGAAAACATCAGAAGTTTTTTTTTCCTCTGGTTTGCATGGCCAGTACATGGAATTCTGGCAGATTTTCAGCCCTGCTTTGTTCTGGGGAATTTGGGGGGAGGGTTTGTTTAGCCCGGATTTGTTGGTGGGAATTTTCAGGTGGGATTTTTGTAACCCTGGTTTTACTCTGGGGATTTTTGGGGTGGGATTTGTGTAGCCGTGGTCTCACTCTTCAAACTGCAGAAATCCCTTTAAGGAAAGCTGGTTGGCAACACCAGCGAGTGGAGATCATTTTTAAACCCCAATAATTTATATATTTTTTTTTATAATTAGCTCCTTGTTCAGGGGCTCCCCAGTGTCCCATGAGCAGTTTGAGGGGGTGGGGATGTCACCTCAGTATTTGTCATTTCTCCTGTGAATCCCAGCTCTGTAACCATCCCTGGAAGGCTGGAACCCTGGCTGGAAATATTTATATTGGACTATTAGTGGTTGTTTTAGTGTAAAGAGCACAGAGGAATCCTTCCCTGCAAAAACATCTCTATTCCTGTGAAAATATGGAAATATTATAAAAGCGTTTTAGAGGCACAGAGTAAGCTGACAACTTCATGGCAGGATTATTGGAGACTTGTTTAGACCAAATTTTCTTGGTGTATTCTCTGAAGTAATTGATTTTTGGGCCAGAGCAGGAGTGATGCTATTCAATTAAAAAGGCCTAACATGAAGATTTTTGAACCAGCAAGAAGTAAAGTTTTGGAAAAGACAAGTCCATTTAAACAAGAGAGAGAAAAAACATGTTGGGTTTTGGGGGATTTTTTTTTTAGGAAGAGCTTGATGAATGTCAGTTTTTAAAAGCCATAAAAAGCAGCACTTAAGAAAAATGTGGTTTGGGGTTGATTGGGGCTTTTTTTTTTTTTTTTTTGCTTTGGTATAGATTTAGCTGCATCATTTTAGACCTCATATGTGGAACTGAGTTTTTTCAGTCAAGTTTCCAACCTTCTAAAAGCCATCAATATTTCAGAAGCACAAGAAAGTTGGTTTACAAACTGTTGGGTTGTATTAAATAATATATCTATACTTGTGAAGAAAACAAAAAATCAATGGCTACTGCAAGTTTAGCTTTGAAAGAATCCTAAAGAAATGTCAGCAGCTCTTTTCTGGGCTCTTTCTATTGTGCCCATCAAATGTTTGAAGTGATTTTCAATATTGGCTTTTACTTTGTGGTAAAAACTTTATGCTGAACATTCTTGGGGGAGCCTAAACTCATTTATTTTATCCTCAAGGGTGAGTTTACAGACATGTTTAAGTGTTTCTCTGAGAAGTGGCAGTGAAATGATGGGCAGTGAAATGTCCTGTCCTGTCCATGTGAAAATCCCAATTTTTCCCTCTCCCTGCCCCTCTTGGAGCCAGGGCTGGTTCCAGGGGTTCTGTGTAGGTTGTGATGCTCAAAATTCCTGCCTCAAGTGGCCAAAAGGTTAAGAAATAAACCCAAACAAATTAAAACTCATTTCTGTCCAAACCCCCAGCAGTTTGATGAGACAACTGTGAAGATTTTGGGGGTGTGTGGTGATTATTTCCTTTTTTGATACTAGGTTACAATTACTATTTCCTTTCCTGATGACCTGTTTTAGGTGCTTTTACACCTTAAAAAATAGAGATTCAGAAAGAATGGCCAACACTGAGCATATCACTGAATAATCTATTCAGTTCAGAAATATTCTTAAACATTCTCTGACCTTTGGGGTTTTGAGAGCACCTGTAACAATTCCCACTGATGATCCCTGTGGATCCCTTCCAGCTCAGGATATTCCAGGATTTTATGATAATAGATGCACTTTTAAAAATAAAACCAGTTTATAAATGAGCAAGGATTATCCCCTGTGTCTATTTATAGTCAGCATTACAGAACATCCCGGTTTTATGTGGAATTTTATGTGGAATCCAATCCTGGAGGTGCTGCACTGGGAGAGAGCTCTCAGTAAAATATTTGGAGTGTGTAAAAAGTCAAGCACTGCTTGTGGGGATCCCAATCTTTTTCCAAGAGGGAACAGACCCAGTGGGATCCCTAAAAGTAACAGAATTTAATACACCAGCATCTGCTGGGGGCACATTAAATTCATTCCTTCTGCAATTAGTTTGATTAATACAAGTTTCTAAACCTGCCCAGCCCTGACTGTCCAGGTGGTGGAGTCCCCATCCCTGGAAGTGCCCAAAAATCCTCTGGATGTGGCACTTGGGGACACAGTGATGACCATGGGGTCGGTGGTGGCCGTGGTGGTGCTGGACTCGATGATCCTCAAGGAATTTTCCAACCTCAGCCATTCTGTTCCCTTTAGCAGAACAGTTCATTGCCCCAAATCATTTTATTATTTCCCAGTTTATTGCCCCAAATTCCCAGTTTGTGCCTCCAGCTGGTGAATCCAGCTGCAAATGGGTTGGGGAAAGGTCAGGAATGGGAAGGAGCAGCTGCTTTTGGGGGAAGGTAGAAAACAGCAGCTCCAGAATTGGTTAAATCTCCATTTTCAGCCCTAGCACCCACAACCACCTTCCTGCCCCGGGAATTTGAAGCAGAAATGCTGAAGCTGCCCTTCCATGCCTGATCCCAGCATGGAAAATGGAGCTGACATAAACTGGGAGTATCCAAATGATTTGTAAGTATCTGGGCTAATGAATGAGTTAGAGCTCTGTCAATATTTGCAGCCAGGGCTGTGGAATTAGCGTGGGTAATGCATGCAGGAGTTGTAATTTTCAATTTACTTATCAATGTAAACATTCATTTAAAGCTGAAGGTAAGCCTGGTTTACAGAACTTCACTTGCTGGGAAAGCAGGGAAATTTGTAATTTACATTTTCCAAGGGAGGGCTGCTCACAGGTACCCAAACCTGGGGTATTTTGGTGTTGTTTTGCTGTGCAAAATTCAGTTCTTTCCTAAACACCAAACCAGATTCTTGCATCCCGTGGAAGATGACTTGATGTGTTATTCCAAGTATATTTTTCCATGTATATTGTGTGGTTTTTTTCCCTGAGAACACAAGGAAGTCTTTCCCAAAACTAATCTTTTTGTCTCTCTCTTTTTTTCCCCATTATTGTTGAGCAGATCATAATCTCATCCATAATGGATGTGGGACTGAAAAATTCCAGGGAGTTCACATTTACCAGCACTGCCTAGGGAAGGAATTCTCTCCTGAAGATCCAGCTTTAATATAAAAGAGGAATAGCTGATATTACCACGTTCAGATCCAAAAACTGATAATGGAGCCCTGCTGTTGTTTAATATCAGCTGGATTCCGTGGGCTTTGGGATAGGATAATTTTTGGAGGTTGGATTTATGGTTCTGTGATGAGGAGCTGGAATAATTACATCCCTAAAAAATCCACTGCCCTGGAACTGCATGTCAGGAAAACACCTCTCTGACAGATTTCTTTTCAATTGTAATCAAATGGAAGGAATTTTATAATTTTGGGATATGATGAAAATATCAGAGGAGCTCAGTTTATCCCAGAGTTATTGATGCAGCAGAGCACAAGGGTTTGTGCATAGCTGCTTAAATCAACAATTTTGCTTTATATCTCACTTAACATCCTCCCAGGGAAAGGAAACAATTGATCCCATCAAAACTTGTTCTTGTTTGATATTTTTTACACTTTTTGAAGTGTTTCAGGCCAGGCCTGGCAGGGGAGGTGAATTATCTGCTGCGTGCACAGTGCAGGCACCACCCACCACTTCTTGCTCCTTGCTGAGTTCCCCGTGGCTGTTGTTTCGTGGAAATAACTGCAATGGTGTGTTCTGCTCAATCTCAGCCCCGGTGGAATTTTTCTCCAGGTCATTGCACCAAAACCTGCTGGAAGTTTCTCCCTGAGCCTCTCTGGGGGGGTGGAACTGATGGAGTTGGTGGAGGCTCTGGCATCCATGGGGGAAATGTGGGCAAAAAAAACCCCACAGAGACAGGGGAGGGAGGGAAATAACCTTAATTTTGAGAGTTTGGCATTAGCTGGGAGGTGGAGTGAGGAGGAGAGCAGGCTCCTTGTGCTGCTGGCAGCAGGAGAGCCAGGGCGCTGTGAAAAACAAGATTCACTTTCCTGGCAGATTTTAAAAAGTTTAATAAAAGACAATAAGAGACAAACAATAAAGCAAAAGGTTATAACAGGTGCTTGGCGTTCAGCCAAGAGCACACCCTAACTCAGCAAATATTCTTTAAATGCATCAACACGTTGAATATTCATAGACCTTTATAAATTATTCAGATTAATCCCCCCCAACCTGAAAATCAAGCTTTTTGTGGTGCCATTTCATCACCTACTCCCTGATCAATAAATTCCTTCCCTGGATTTCTGGTTATCTTCATCCAGACAGGATAATCCAAGAATGTGAAGAATTTCCTGATTATCTTTTTACCATTCTCTGAGTTAGTGACAGGAACAAAAGCTTTTTACATCACCATGTCATAGTCCAAGAAAAAACATATTTATCACACTGCTATTTCTAAGTTTTGTTAATAACAGAACTAAAAGAAAATGTATCCATACAGCAAATATATATATCGAATATATATAGAATATATGCATATATAGAATTCATTTTAATATTTGCAAAAACCAATAATATAACATGTACTTAGAACAGGAAAGAGCCATGCAGCTGCTCGCTGAGGAGGCAAAGAGGAATCCCTGGAACATCTGTGCAGCACAGAAGGGTGGGAAGGAGCTGCCAGGGAATCCAGGCTCTGGGGATAAACAACTGCTCCTGCCTGAGCCCTTTTTTCCGGGCATTTCCCTGCATTTCCCAGCACCAGGGAGTGAAGCAGCAGGGAAGGAGCTGAGGGAGCTCCAGGTGGGAGAACTTGTGGCACCAGGAGTGTCTGTGAGAGCAGCAGGGCTGCAGCAGACATCCCTCACAGCCCATGTGGCACTGGGGATGAGGCTCTTGCCACAGGCTGTGCGCAGGTTCTGGGAAACATTCTGGAAATGTGCTCTGCAGTGTGCCTGCTGCTCATCCAACCTAAAAAATCCATTTCCAAACAGCCAGGGATGGCTCCCCTTTGCTCCCTCATCAAAGCTGCAAGAGGTCACTGGCTCCCACCATCAGATGTGAGGCAATTCCTTGATCTTCAAATCCTTTCCCTCGGATTGATGCCTGTAAAGGTGGCAGAGAGGTTCCCAGCTTGATTTTGGGAGCAGAGCAGGGGCTTGCTCCCTGTTCCTGTTTGATCAGCAAGTCCCCAGCTATTCTCCTGAGCTTTGGGGGCCACGAGTGGCTGAGTCTTTGTAGTTTTAACATCACCTTGTGTGCAGGGACACTGAACCTCCTCAGAGCTTTGCAGTCCCCAGAGCCACAGCCCAGCTCCACATTTCAGCATGTTAAATATTTCACATTTCATATTTCGTGAGGTGACATCAGGAAGGGCCCAACACCCGCTAAAACAGAATTCTTCAAGGGTCATTTCTGGGCACACTGTGAGTCTCAGCTGCTCAGATCCTTTTCCATGCAGGATAAATAAAAGAACCCACTTTTTTTGGGTGCTGGTGGCTCAGCCTGAGGGGCAGGGCTGTTTGAAAGGCTGCTGTGCCTCTCCCACACCCGATTTCCCCTTTGCTCCCTGCTGGCACACAGCGATCCTGTCACAATGAACACCTCCCAGAGTTTATTTATTCTGGCATTTCTGGCCCCTGCAGGTCCAGCAGGGCATGGGCCAGCCTGGGTTTGTTGTTTTCTTTCCTGGGCACGTTCTGTATTTACATGGACAGCGTGGATTTCATCCTTTAATTTTATCCCGTGTTTGACAGAAAACCCTTTTTGTCACCCTCCAATTCTCACCTGTGCAGGTGCCAATGTGGTGTTTGAGAGGAATGAGGGATTTTTCTTTCCAAACCAGCTCTGGGGCTGCTGGGAGACAAAACCAGCACTGAGAGAGAAAAGAAACAACGGGAAGGATTCCACTGATTGATGAATGGCAAAAAAAAATATATTTGCCTTTACAAACAAACTGTAGTTTGCTGATAAATGAAATTGGATATTGAAAGGTGAAAGAAGCAATGGGGAAAACCATGAATTCTGTAAGAATTAAAAATGGAAAGGGAGGGTTGTACATTAGAGGGGAATCTCAGCTCTCAGGGGTTTGGGAAGTCTGTGCCTCTCAAACACCTCAGCCCGTGGGGAAAGAGAGAGGGAAATTGGGATAAAAAGGGAGGTGAGTCCTCCAAAAATCTGAGAGATCCCAGGGGAATGTCCCATGGCCTCTCCCTTTATTCCAATAAAGTTCCAGACTCCTCTGTCTCCTTTTTGGACACAAACCTCTGGTGTTTGTGGATTCATTTTCCTGACATGTTCATAGTGCCAGAGCAGGAACAGATTCCATGGAAAAGCCCCGAGGAGTGGAGCTGGGTGCTGCTTCTGGAGGAGGGATCACTGCGATGGATTTTGATTCCTCCTGGGTTTTCACAGGGATGACTTCCTCCCTTTGCTCCTGCTGGATGAGTCAGGAATGCAGAGCCCTGAGCTGCTGCAGTGTCTGTGCCCAGCTCCTGCCTCCCCTGCCCAGTAATTTTGAATTCAGATTCCACAAATTCCATAAATTCACGGGCTGAGAGGCAGGGCACGGGACTCTCCTAGAAAAGCAACAACAACACAAACAAACAAACAAACAAACAACAAACGAAAACAAAGGGAAAAAAAACACCAAAAAAAAAAAACAAAAAAACCACCAACCTTCTTGTGGTAGTATCCCAACAAAAAAAGCACCCAATCCCTGTCTCAGGAACCCTTCCCCTGAGAGCTCCAGGTGCCCATTCTGAGGGTTGGAAGTGGTTTCTGGGCCAGGGCTGTCCTGTGTCCCTTTTTGGGACAAAGCCCCATTCATGTCTCAGAAACTCTTCCAGCACTCAGGAACTTTCCCTGAGAGCTCCAGATACCCAAACTCCATTCTGGAGAAACTGGGATCAGGGACACAACCCAGCTGGGAGGAATTTAGGGATTCATCCATCTGTGATAGAGCGGAGGATGAACCTTTTCCTCACCCTAACCCAAATTTTCCAGCTGGGAAAAGCAGCCGCCGTGTCTGGGTTTGCTTTGATGCTGTGGGGTCCCTGAAATTGGGGTCAGTCTTTTATCCGGGAGGGAATTCTGCTCTTTTCTGGCTCCTGGAGAAGTTCTGAAGATTCCTCAGCACTTCAGAGAGAAAACCTTGCTGTTTTCTCCTGTTCTAATTGCATGGGCAGGAGGGGAATAAGAAATCAGCCCTTTCAGATTTGTCGATTTTCAGAAGCTATTAAACCATTCCGGTTTAATTTTGGTTAAGAGCCGTTCCATTATGGATGCAGGGAGGAAGCCATCCCTGCTGACCCTGGGGAATGCCAAAGTGCTTCAGGATCAGTTTGGGCAGTCAGAGATGTGTGAGTAATAAAAGTCTGCTCTGGGAAGGGCCCCTGCCCACCCTCGGCAGGGGAGCCTGGCAAGGAGCTCCTGCCCGGCTTTGCTGCTCCTTCCCCTCCCTCTGCCTCCTTCAGGAGCCCTCTCCATCTTTTCCTTTCCATCTCTCCTCTGGTTTTTTTCCTTTTTTTTTTTTCCCAGCAAACCTCCGAAGTTAAGGCACCACAAGATGCAACATGACATAATCAATAAAGAAACTTTCCGAGCTTGCCAAGGCTTGGGATTTTTCTTTTTTTTTGAAGTGTCTTGCTATCTGTCAGCATGTGCTAATTGAGCCTACACGCCCATATGGCACCTGCTCCCTGCAGGGAAGCGTTTCCACAGCCCTGGAGAGCACAAAGAGTGCTTGGGAGGGAAGCATTTGCCTGGGAATGTTGTATTCCTGGAAAACAAACTGGAGATGGTACCCACAGGGCTCTGTTGGAGCTTTTGGTGTCATTGCTGTGCTGCTTAGGATGCTGACACTGGGTGAGCTGTGCTAGGCTTGGCTTAAATTTAGAACTGTGGAAGGTTTTAGTTCTGAGGAGGGTGGGAGAAATGATGTGTGGGGGGTTCCCAATGAGCCCAAAGGGGGCAGCAGCTCTGTTAAACCTGAGGAATGGTGGCTGGGATGCCCAGACAGCACTGGGAATGGCTCAGTAACAGATGCAGCCACTCCAGCTGAGCTCAGCAGCTGGAATTTCACATTCCCAACCTCGCCGGGGCCATCTCACCACAACCTCAGCCAGGCTTGAAGAGCTCAAGCCCCTGTGCAGGGGAGGGCTGGGCTCCACCTTGGAATTCAGGAGGCATCTGCCACTGTGGGGAAGGGAGGTGCTCCCTCCCATCCACAGATGGGCAGACAGAAGGAGAAGGGGCTGCCTGAGCCATGCATGGAGAGAGAGCATTAAAAAAATATCAAACAGTCATGAGTTTTGTTCTGCAAAGGATAGAAAACACTCGGTGATGTACTGGGGGTACTGGGGCTCTGCCAGCGTGGTCACCACCTGGGGCAGGTGTGACAAGAGGCCTGAAATACTGAAATACTGAAAATTTCACACTGGGGGGTGTAAAATACCTACAAATGTGTGAATAGGGGCGATGCAGAGCTGGAGCTGTGGGCAGGGAGCCGAGGTTTGGGATCAGTGGGGTTGGCATGAGACCCTTCTGCACCTCCTGACACCCCCAGCCAGCCCCAGAAAAGCAGGAGCAGCACCCAAAGAAGCAGAACTGGGCTGTTTCTGAGAGAAAAACCACTGGAGTGCAGGGTTGAGTTGCTGTGCCATGGCCTGTGGTGCTGTAGAAACCATAATTCCAGGGCTTTGGGATTTTTGAGGTGTGCAGGGAAGTGAAACAGCTCAGTTGTGTACCCAGAGTCTTCAGACCTGGCTTTTTAGGAATGTCAATGACACAACCACGCAGATTTGAGTCTGAAATCAGTGGGTTGCTCTCAGAAGGAGAGATGAGCCTGGCCCTTTCCTCATTCCTTTTGCTGTCCTGAGCATTCCTTGGTGCTCACTGCGTGGCACAGGAATTACAAACAGGAATTGCTGTGCTTTGGGTGCATGAAACTCTGCCTTCCACCCCCTCCCATCCCTCAGGGCCGTTTTTCTGCAGAAATGGCACTGATTAAATAAATTCTGTGTGACTCTGTGCTTGTGTTTGGTGCTGTACCTGGGAAGAGGAGGGAATGTCCCCCAGAAAGCTCCGGGGTTTTGTTGGTTAAACACGATGGAATCACTGTGTTTGCTGAGACCCCACACTTGTCTGAGCTTTGATGTCGACTAAAAACACCTGCAAGAAGCAGGTGAAATGAAATCCCCCCTCCCACACAGCAAAGCTCTGTGACCAGCCTGAGAACAGCTAAAGCCCCACAGGCTAAGGCTTGATAAAGTGATTTTATGATCACTCAAAATCCATTTAGTTTTCCCATGTTCCTTTCTGTTTTTTTCTGTAAGGGCAAGCTCTGTACTCGTAGCTCTTGTTCAAAATGAATTTGTGGTGGTTTCCAGTGCCTCACAACTGTTACTGAGTGGTTGGTTGGGATTTTTAGGCGAGGTTTCCTACAGAAACTGGGGTTTGCTGGAATCCAGTCCTTTCTGGAGTATTTGTACCACTCCATGCAAAAACAGAGACCAAAAAACCCACAGCCGATAAGAAGTCCCAGCACATTTGTGTGTGTGAGAGAGGCTGATCACATTCACCCACCTCTCTGCAGTAGATTGTCACAAGAATTGTCATCTGAGAATCTGTTGATCCTCCTGATGCAGCACTGAGGGGCTTTGTCACTTTGTCACTGCTGTGACACCAACGTGATCACCTCGGTCACTCGGAGGGGAGGGTGGGAACATCCGCCTGCACATTTATGGGGTTGGGACCAAACTTTTGTTTCCCTCCTGATCTGATCCTGACAAAGGCACTGGAGCTGCCTCATGGAGGGGTTTTAGGGCACCCAGGAATATTGGGGCCAGTGATGCCTCAGGATTCCAGCTTTTCTCTTTCCCATCTATTTGTGACCCTGCAGTTCTTTAGTGTGTAACTCTAAACTCCACCCCCAGTGTGAGCTGCTGCTCTCCCATTTGGGGCAGACACAACAATTCCTCTCCAGGCTGGCAATCAAGGACACCTCACTGCCTCAGGCCTGAGAGATGGAAACAAAAGGGATTGGGGGCAGCAAACTTGGGCTGAATGACTTCATGACCTGGAGCTGTAACTGGGAGATTAACCCCAATATGCAAATGGACCAAACTTATCAAAGTGTGAAAATCTGGTGACCATTGTCCATTTTTGGGTGCAGCCCCTAAATGTACCTGAATATGTTCAATAAACAGAACTGCTTTTTATTCCCTTTATTCTGTCTGGTCTCTGTTTTCAGGTAGCCCCAAAAAGGCATCACCAGCAGGTGGGAGGTCCTGGTTCCAGCTCCAGGAACCTTGTCCTGCCCCGTTCCTGGATGGATAACCAGCTGCTGTCAGATTTTCCCTTCACCTGGGAGAGCTGCAGCTCTGAGGGACCCAGCTCTGTGGATCATCTGTCTCCATTTAAAGAAAAGGAAAAAAAAAGGAGGTTTGTATATATAAAAAAGCAAATCTCTTCCTGAAGCTGATGGAGATTTTAATGATTATTATTCCCACAAGCTCTGGGAGCAATCCTTGCTTCCTTCTGCAAAGATGAGGATTCTCTTCAGTCTGATATAAACTCGAGCTTTGCTCTGCCCCCTCACCTGGCTGAAGGAGTTCCCCAAAACCCTTCCTCTGACTTCTTTCCCAGCTTGTTTCCTTCTGAAGAATCTCAGGCTGTTCTAAGTGTACCCTGGATACCCTCAGGCTGGTTTAATCCCTATAAACTCCCCCAAAATCGGCCTGATTTGATGGGATGCACCCTGTGCCCTGGAGTGGGCTCCAATCAGGGCACCAGGAGCTTTATTTAAAGCTGTCAATGAGCTCATTCTGTGGGACAGACTTGGGGCAGCAGCAGAGCTGCCCATCCTCCCTTGGAGAGGGAAGAAAATGGTTCTGATGTGATGGTTCCAGGTGGTGGTGGCTGAGGGAAACCCCCCAGGACAAAGCAGGCCCCACTCCACATTGGTGACCCTAAAACTGAGCTCAATTCCATCTGTGAAATGTGATGGCTTTAAGCATTCCAGCTTTTTCCCATTTTATGCAGCATCATTGCACCTTTCAGCTGCTGCAGTGCCAGTTTTAATCAGGATAAATCCCCAGGGAGGCTCAGATCCAAGGAGAGATGTGGATTATGGGACTGAGAGCTGGGCTGAGCACGTAACTCCTAAAATTTCCTTTGTGTGTGTATCCTGCAAGGGCTGCCCACCCTGGAATTTCCTTTGGAGCTGCCATGGGCTCGGGGTGGGAATCCTTCCTTGCCAAACAGAGGAGCTGAGCACTGCTGAGCCTTCAGAAGCATTTCCTACCCCTGACAGGGCACATCCCACTGTGGAAGGGCCACAATTAATGGGACATGAGGCAGCTGGAGCGCAGAGATGGCAGAAGATCAACAAATAAACCCCAAGATCAGCAAATAAACCCAAACCCAGGAAAGTTGGCTTTGCTGGCTGGGGTTTGTTTGGGAAGTGCTGGTGGCCAGATGTGTGTGGGAGCAGCGAGGAGGTGCTGTGGGTTTGCAGAGCTGGTGGCAAGCACAGAGTGGGGATAAATTGGATTAGAGCAGCTTGGATGGCTCTGTGCAGCAGTGGGCGTTCGCCTGCGGGTCCAGCCTGGCACGGCTGCTCCGGGAATATCCCGGGGTTTGGGATGAAGGCACTGGGGCTGCAGGGAGTCCAGCAGTGTCTGTGCTTCAGCTGGGGCCTGTCTGCTTACACAACAGGCTGAGGGGCTGGCGCTGCAGCAGAGATGTTTTCCTGCCTGGCTTTCCACGTGGGTGGAACTTGGTAGACAGGAATCCTCAGGTGGGGAAGGGGAAGGAGTGCCTGGGGCAGAGGGAATGTGCTAAACTCGGTGCTAACACGGAACCCAGGCCTCAGCCTGGCTATAAATTGCCACCCTGCAAAGCAATTTTGGCTTTTGCTGTGCTCTCACTTGTGATAAATTTGCTGGGAACTGGAGGTGTTTCACCTCAGATGCCTTGAGCTGTTCCCTGAGTCTTTCCCAGGGCTTGGAGAGGGAATTTGTCTGTCTGCTGTGCACACACTGCTCATCCTCAGAGACCCAGGGAGGTGTTTTCCCTAGGAAAACCTGCTGGCGCAGAGGGTTTTCTCTCAGAAACAAAACCTTCAGGGAAGTGGAATGTTTATGGCTTGGAAACTGCTCCTGGCAAGAGGTGGAGGTGAGGCAGGAGGTGAAAGCTGAAGCTGTTGGGGTTCATTCCCCTGGGCTGGGCTGGGAGGGACCTTCAGGCCAGGGCTGGGTTG
>VWZS01009193.1:345907-383781 GCA_013397075.1 Rhabdornis inornatus
GGCTGGGTTGGGCTGGGTTGAGTTGAGTTGGGCTGGGTTGGGTTGGGAGGGATCTTCAGGCCAGGGTTGGGCTGGGTTGGGCTGGGTTGGGCTGGGTTGGAGGGACCTTCAGGCCCATCCCATCCCATCCCCCGTGCCATGGACAGGGACATTTCCCTGGATCAGGGTGCTCATCTCTACATGCAGCCCTGGAGCAGTTCTGGCTCCTCTCGGGGTGCCCCGGTTGTTCCAGCACGCTCTGGCCCCGGCTCTGGGCACACACACGAGCGAGCAGCTCCCACTGGGCTCAGCTCCCTCCTCCAAATTCCCTTTGGAGCTTTTGGGCAGAACATTCACCAGTGAACAAACAGGAACAAAACCCTTCTGAAGCCTTGTGGACCTGGGCAGAGAGCTGGAACCAGTGGAAGTGATGCAGGAACAACCCTCCCTGCAACAGGTCCTCGTGGTATTTATTCAAAAAATAAATTCAAAAATTCAATTTTCACAGCAGGAATTGCCAGCCATTCCTTGCTGAGTTTAACAGAGCTTGAGTTACTCCAGGCATGGAGGTTCTGCTTTAGGAATCTACAATTTGGAGGTAAAAGAGGGGGATCTGGTAAACCAGAGGCTTTAAAACGCATCAGCACATAAATGCCAGCATTAATAACATTCTGAATTATATTTTTTATTTTCCTAAAGGTCACTGGCTTTGAACAAACCTGAAGGAGTCAGACAATCTTTGTTTGGTGATGTGCTGATAGCTGGAATCCCCAGCTGGAGCAACAGGAACCAGGGACATGGAGCCTGGGAGGAATTTTAATCAACAAAACACCGGAATTTTGTTGGCAATAGCACAAAAAAAAAGGAGGGGAGGGTTTGTTTTATTCCCCCAAAATGCACAAGAGGTGATTTTGGGTGAATAAAGTCTGTGTGCTCTGCTAGGAAGGGACAGATACAACGGCTCCGCTCCCCCAGCTCAGGGGGCCAGGAGAAGCAGAGCGGTTTATCCTTAACTGTGCCTCAAATTAAAGATTTCTGCTCTTGGTTCAGGCTGAGGATGGGATGGGGGTCAGGGCTGAGGTGCTGGAAATCAGAGTGGAACTGGGAGCAGACAGAAAGGCTGGGAGAACAGGGAATGTTCAGCCTGGAAAAGAGACGTGGGGTGACGGAATTGTGACCTTGCAGGACCTGAAGGTCCAGGAAAGATGGAGCGAGACTTTGGACAGGGGATGGAGGGACAGGACACAGGAAATGGAATCCCCTGCCAGAGGGCAGGGTTGGGTGGGATTTTGGGAAGAAATTCTAACCTCAGGGTGGGGAGGGGCTGGGATGGAATTCCCAGAGGAGCTGTGGCTGCCCCTGGATCCCTGGAAGTGCCCAAGGCCAGGCTGGAGCAGCCTGGGACAGTTTGGGACCCATGGTAGGACCCAAACCATTCCAGGATTCCATGATTTCCCTTCAGTTCTCTGATTCCCATCCCCACCCCCTCCCTGCCTGCTCCCAGCTGCCCTGGCAGGTTCAGCTGACAAGAATTGTCCCTCAAATCCCTAAAATCCCTCTGGGAGGCAGTAGCAGCTGTGGGGATTTCGGGAACATCTGCTGGAGGCTGGGAAGAGGGAGGAGCTGGGCAGGGATCCTGGGATCTGCCGGGCAGGTGGAGACTGAACAGCTTCTCATTCACAAAGTTTGGGTTTTTTCTGAGAAATGAGATCCATCTCCATGCTCAAACAGGAATTTGGGCATGGATTTTTTTGGTTCCCAGAGGATAACAGGTCCTGGTGGCAGAACGGGGCAAAGCTGAACTTGGCTTTTAATGATGGGAAGGAAAAATAATTCAACTTAAATGTTTGGCTGCTTCATTTTGTGTTTTCTGGGGAAAGGTGGGAATCTGTTTGGGATCTGCAGAGGAAATCTCAAAGTAAATGCGGCAGGTTTAGAAAATTATTTCATTTCTAGGGTTTATTTGAGGTGAGAAGTTCATAAATGTGGGAACTGGTGCCCAATTCTCTGTGGAGCTTCCCCACACTTTGTCCTGAACCTCTTCAGGAGTGCCAGAGATTCTTCTCAACACATTTTGAGAGCAAACAAGGAAAATATTAATTTTTCTGCCTTTTTTTTCCTCATCTAATGTTTTTAAATATTTACTTCTTTACACAGCATTAGAAAGTGCTCTGAGTAACCCAAGCAATGGAGATGAAAACCTCTGCAAGAGGCTGCTCACAAACTGATTAAATTGGGCTCCAAAAGCTGCTCTGAAGTCAGGGCGATGTTAATCGGCAGCAGAACTCAATGGGGGAAAAGATAAACACACACTTGCTTTTCCAGCACTTTCAAAACAGCCCCCACAGCTGCTTTGGTTCAAAGAATTGATTTTATTTTCATGTAGATATTTTTAAATGTCTTTAACGCTTTTTTTTTTCTAATGTGACAATAAAGATATTTGAATGATTTGAATTGAAATGTGTCATTTCAAAACAGAATCATGGAATCATTTAGGATGGAAAAGGCCTTTAAGGCCGAGTCCAACCATATTTCTGTAGCTGTGTCATGTTTAACTTCATCTAATGTGGTTAAAAAGAACTTAAAGGAGAAACTCTGTGATCTATCAATGGCACATGTCCAAATAAAATATTTTACAGTTGTTTCCTCCAATCTCTTCACCCCCAAAAATCGAATTACTGCAATCAATGCCACTTTAACTATTGACAACTGTATTATAATCCCCATTTGGCCCTTCTTTCCCCAAAACTCCTGCACTCCAAAGGCCTGGAGGGAAATTTTGCTGGAGTATTTTGAGGTGGATGAGACATCCTGATCTTTTAAATAATAATTAAAAATGGAGGGAAAAACTCCTTCTCTTGCTGTAGGAGCCCCTCCCACCACTCCCATCCCAGTGCAGCTGTCTCCAGCTCCCCTGTGGGACAGGTCCCTGTGGGATGGACACTTTGGGAGAAGCTCCTGCATCAGCTCCATCCTCGGCATCCTCATGGGTGCAGGGAGCTGATTGCCAGACCCAGAGCGTGGTGGTGAACGGTGCTGCATCCAGCTGGGTCCCCAGGGGTGTCCCTCAGGGTCTGTGCTGGGGCCAGTCCTGGTCAATGTTTGTATTGATGACATGGATAAGGGCACTGAGTCTTTCTTCAGTAAATTTACAGGCAACACTAAGCTGGGAGTGTGTGTCCATCTGCTGGGAAGTGGGAGAGCTCTGAAAAAGGACCTGGAATGGTTGGATGGATGGGCAGAGTCCAGTGGGATGAGGTTTAATAAGTCCAGGTGCCCAGTCCTGCATTTTGGCCACAATAACCCCTGGAACGTTCCAGGCTGGGGACAGTGCCCAGGCAGGAAGGGACCTGGGGGCACTGATGGACAGCAGCTGGACAGGAGCCAGCAGTGTGCCCTGGTGGCCAAAGGCCAGTGGCCCCTGGCCTGGATCAGGAATGCTGTGGCCAGCAGCAGCAGGGAGGTCA
Organism: Rhabdornis inornatus; assembly: GCA_013397075.1. NCBI lineage: Eukaryota > Metazoa > Chordata > Aves > Passeriformes > Rhabdornithidae > Rhabdornis > Rhabdornis inornatus. The sequence continues at coordinate 349,354 of VWZS01009193.1, forward strand.
TTCTTGACCTGTACCTGGCACAGGTGAGGCCACACCTCGAGTGCTGTGTCCAGTTCTGTCCCCTCAGTTCAGGAAGGACATTGAGATTCTTGAGCAACGAGGCTGGCGAGGGGTTTGGAACACAAAGCCTGTGAGGAGCAGCTGAGGGAGCTGGGGTTGTTTATCCTGGAGAAAAGGAGGCTCAGGGCTGATTTTATCACTCTCTGCAGCTCCTGAAAGGTGGCTGTGCTCAGCTGGGGTTGGTCTCTGTCTCCAGGCAGCACTGACACAACCAGAGCACACAGCCTCAAGGGAAAATTAGGTTGGATATTGGGAAAAAGTTTTTTATGGTAAGAGTGATGAAGCACTGGAATGCTTTGCCTGGGGAGGTGTGGAGTCACCATCCCTGGATGTGTTCAATAAAGCCTGGATGTGGCACTCAGTGCCATGGGTTAGCTGAGGTGTCAGGGCTGGGTTGGACTCCATGATTTTGGAGATCTCTTCCAGCCTGGTCATTCTGTGAATGAATCCTGTGAATCCTCTGAATTCTGTGAATTCTGTGAATCCTGTGAATCCTGTGAATCCTGTGAATCCTGTGAATTCTGTGAATTCTGTGAATCCTGTGAATTCTGTGATTCCTTCCTGCTCCATTGCTCCAGCCAAACCCACTGGTGGAAAAAGGCAGCCCCAGGAAAGCTCTGGAATGGCACCAGTTAACTGCCAGTTGTGGTTTTCCAGTGGAATTAACAAACAGGGCCCTTGGCTTCCCGAAAATGCACATTGAGAGCTGGGAACCTTCTCTGCTTTTTATTCCTCCCGATTTAAAACACTGGGAAGTGTTTCTTGTTGGTTCAGCCTGCAGGGTTGGGGTGACCGAGCTGTGACCTCCCAGTGCCTGAAGGAACCTGCAGGGAACTTGGAGAGAGAGAGGCTTTCCAAGGGATGGAGGGGCAGGACACAGGGAATGGCTTCAAACTGACTGAGAGCAGGGTTTGGATGGGATATTCAGATGAAATTCCTCCCTGTGAAGGTGGTGAGGGGCTGGGATGGAATTCCCAGAGGAGCTGTGGCTGTCCCTGGATCCCTGGAAGTGTCCAAGGCCAGGCTGGGATAATCTGGGACAGTGGGAGGTGTCCCTGCCATGGCAGGGGTGGCACTGGATGGGATTTAAGATCCTTCCAACACAACCCATTCCATAATCCCATAAAATATCTTCTGGGGTGGTGATGGCACTGCAGGGCTTCTTCCCTTCTTCACCCAAACCTTTGGGATCCTGCTTCTAGTTCCAAATTTCCATGATTTCTGCTGGAAGCCAATATTCCATCCAGCCCTCCCATCCTGCTCTTCAGAGGTCCCACCTGCAGCTCCAACAATCCTGGGCAGGTTGGCAGCTCCACTCCTGTCACCTCCAGCTCTGGGAATGCTGCAGAGAGGAGGAATAAATCTATTAATGCACAGGCAGGGAAATTGGTGCCTGTTAACAGCAGCTAAATTTAACTGAGGGAGCCAAATCCTCTTTGGGGGTGAGCTGGGTGACGTCAGTGTCTGCTATAAATTAGGGATTGACTCTGCTGTGTTTAGGGTTGTACAGATTCTGAGTGGTTTTGGTGTCCCTCTGTGCAAGGGATTAAATGAAATAATGGCTAAAATGCTCGGGTTTTGTTGGCCTCATGTCTGTTCCTATACAATAGGAATAGTGGCAAGCTGGAAATGGACGGGGGTGGTCCTGGACTGTGTTGGGATGAACTTTGTGTTTGGAGAACTTTGAGCTGAATTGGGACGAGCTTTATGTTTGGAGATTCTGTAGTTACTGACTGCCTGCAAAGGCCTTCGATGTGCGAATGAATTTCTGCTCCATTTTTTCACTTAGAGCTGAAATCCTGGTGCAGAGTTCCTCAGACACGTTTTTGCAGTGACCTTTTCCTGCAGCACTGGTTCCCTGAGCGCCGCTCGCGCTGCGTGTCCTCTGCGTGTCCATGGCGATGCACAGACCCCGGAGCTGCATCAGGAGATGCTGATCAAATTCCATTTTCCATATGGTCACCAATTCTTACTTTTCCCACAGGAATTAAACATGCAGAGCACGGATAAATCCTGTTGCTCCTCTCTGTGTATTTCCAGTGGCTGCCATCACTGGGCTGTGTGTTCTGAACTGGGCTCAGCTTGGTTTTAAATCCCCTTTTCCTCCCAGTCCTGGGGGCTCGTTTTGCCAAATTGCTCCGTGTGCAGCACTTGGCATTTTGTCCCAGCCTGACTCTGTCAGGAGCATTTGGTGCCACCCTGCTGAGCCCTGCTGAGATCCTGGGCTTTGTTCTCACCTCGCTCGTGCTCACAGAGCTCTGGAAGCAGCTGATCCCTCAGGATTCCAGCTTTTCTCTTTTCCATCTATTTGTGACCCTGCAGTTCTTTAGTGTGTAACTCTAAACTCCACCCCAGTGTGAGCTGCTGCTCTCCCAGTTTGGGCAGACACAACAATTCCTCTCCAGGCTGGCAATCAAGGACACCTCACTGCCTCAGGCCTGAGAGATGGAAACAAAAGGGATTGGGGGCAGCAAACTTGGGCTGAATGACTTCATGACCTGGAGCTGTAATTGGGAGATTAACCCCAATATGCAAATGGACCAAACTTATCAAAGTGTGAAAATCTGGTGACCATTGTCCATTTTTGGGTGTAGCCCCTGTGTGCAGCCCCTAAATGTACCTGAACACCTTCAATAAACAGAACTGCTTTTTATTCCCTTGATTCTGTCTGGCCTCTGTTTTTAGGTAGTCCCAAAATGTATCACAGCTATTAGAGAAAATATGTTCTCCATATCCCAGCAGCCTGAAAACCCCCATTAGCTCTGAGGATGAACACATCTCTCATTTCCAGGAGCTCAGGGAAGCTGTTGTGGGGTTGGTTTTGACACAGCAGTAAAAGACTCTTTCCTCTCTTGACAAGGTCATTTTTGGTCTTTGCTTTCCCACACTTCCACATTATCAGAGGACCAACAGGATGCTGCTGATATGTAATTCTATTTTCATTTTTTTTCTTCAAATTATACTTTAAAGGTGGTAGGAGCTGCAGCAGCATTGGAACTTAATTCCTTTGGAATTAATGTGGAAGTTCCTGAGCAACTTCAAGTAAAATTAACAAACATTGCAATTATTTTATCCCAGTTACTCTGGCTAAGAATCCATTTCAGTGTTGGTTTCTGATCATGCAGAGCTAAGGAGGCCACAAATATGCAAGAATGCAAATTTTCTGGCACATTTTGGGGGTTTCTGTGTAGCTCGTGATGCTGAAATTGCTGTTTGAGGCTCTTTGAGCCGTGGGGTTCCGAGGATTTGAGCTGAGCCAGGGGAAGGACTGACGTGAGCGTGACGGAGGTGCCCGGTGGGAGCCTCTCCTTTAATGCTGGGCAGGCAGGGAGGAGCAGGAGATGGGAAAAGGGAGAGCAGGAACACGGCCTGGAGCTGCCCAGTGGCTGCAGATATTCCCTGCTCCTGCCCCACTGACCCACCAGCCTCTCCACAGGCTCCAAACTCGCCGTGCCCTCATCTCCTCCTGGGGATGAAGAGGATGAAGAGAGTTGGATGACCTTTATGGAAAGCAGAATCCAGGTTTTTAAAGCACTTTCTCTCATTATCTACATGTTTTCTACAAGTGTAAAGCCCCAAACTTCAACCCCTCAAAGAAATAAGTTGGGAATTGCTGAGTTCACAAAAATTCACATTTTTTGTGAATTCGCATCAAAAAAAATAAAAAGTGAAAAACGTGAAAATGTGAACAGAATGAATTTTTAGATGCCTTTAAAATCCCCCCCAAAACTCATCTCTATCCATTGTGTGGTACATGGGATTTGTAGATTGGGGACCACCCTTAGTTTAGTTTGTTTTAAAGGTTGGGGTTTTCAGGAAAGATCCTTTGGCCAGGTGGAATTTTACATACCTGCACTTTACCTGTGCAGGGTAAATATTGTGGATGCAGAGTAACACTTTTCAAAACCATCTCTGAGTTTATTAACCACTCACGTTTTGTCAAACCCAAGGCGAATTCAGACAGTTTTGATTATTTGAGCCTTGAACTCTCCTGTGCCACGTTCTCTTGTGTAAATATGGGCAAACATCATATCCATGGCCCTAGTTAGACACAAATAAATTGAGTTCTGTGACTCTTTGACCTCCTGTAAGTTGAATTGTGACAGCCCCATGTCACCTCCTCAGCTGCCTCTGTGGTTCCCCCGTGTTTTACAGCAATTCTGGGGTTGGGCACAGCCGTCCTGCAGTTGGAAATGTTGCACCTGGCTGATTCCTATCAGCAACCAGGTTAATCCTCAATCCCTGCTCCTCCTGCAGTCCTCACAGCTTCACTGCACCTGATAACGTGCAGATAATGAAGGATCTGGATCATAAATATGGACATTACATCCCTTCTCATGCCCTTCCACCCTTCCCCAAATCCCTGGGGCCCCTCAGGCTCGTGGCTGATGCAGCAACGACGCCTGAACGGAGCCTTTGGCACACGAGAAGTTAAACCCAAGCTGTGGCTGCTGCTGCTGCTGCAGATGGTTTCACTCTCGGACAGGGCTGGGAGGGAGCAGGATTTCATCCCCTCCTGTGCTCAGCTTCTGTCAGAGCCTGGGCAGCAGAGGCAGCAGCAGATGGGGTGAGTGGGACTCTGTTTATGAATGAACCTTTCTCCTGCCTCCTCGTTTTCAGCGTGGCTGACCACGGGCACAGGAATAAATGCCTCGCTCTGGCCACGACACAAGTTAAGCCTCTAAGCAGGATCCTCTTGGAGAAATCTGTATTTATGCAGTGGTACAGAATTTCTATTTCCCCTGTTGCCTCTTTCTTCTCCTCTTGTTCTGGTATCTCACATTTTCCAACCCATCTCTGTCGTCCATCTGATCTCAGGGTTGTGCTGCAGACAGGAGCAGATTTCCATGCCAGGGATCAGTGCCTGGGGTTGTAATCCCTGCGTGTCAACCCGGGCTCCTTGTCACTTCCAGAGCAGCAGCTCTTGATCCTCCTCATCCAGAGCCTCACTGAAGTTCGCAGGAACCAAGTGTCTGCCAGCATTAACATTCCACAGAGCTGCTGCCACATGAAAAGAGGAAAACGACCTCTTGCCTTGCCCAGAACCCTGAAAAGAAGGGATTGTTCCCGGGGCAGTAACAGCAGTCCCAACACGGCAAAGCTGTGCCTTGCTGGAGGAAATTAATTCATCTCGATGTGTGAGCCCTTCAGCAGAGCTCAACCTGCTCGGAATTCTCAGGCTCTACAAGTTTGGTGCTCCCATGACCTGATTTGCAGAACTGCTGCCCATTTGTGATGCAGCTGGAGCTTCACAGAGGTTTGGGGCAGGCTGTGCCCCCGAGGCCGTGTTCAGGCTCTGTAAATCCTGCCTGACCTTTTCCAAGTGACAAAGCCTCGGGCTCTGGCACAGCCTGAAAGGAAGCACCAGGCGGAGAGCAGGGACTGGAGGGAAACGAGGCCTGCTCTTGGCTTTTAGTGGCTTTTAGGTGCCTGGATGAATCATTTGCAGGTGTAAGGATTGGGAGAGTGAATGAATAAGTTTGTTTTAGAGATGGGGATAACGTTCAGTCAGGTTGAAGTCCACAGACGTACCTGATGAGTCACTGTGGGCACTCAGGATGCTTTTGCTACATCCCCATCCAGCATCTTTGGCTTCCTTTGCAACATCTACTTATTTCTGTTCTGTTAGAGGTTGTTTATGCGTTGTGCTGACTTTTAGTCCCCTCTTTCACTATTTATATGGCAAAGTTTTGCCTTTTCCTCAGGTTGTGGAATCCTAATTCAGTTGCAGTGGGTCTTGCACTAAAAGAAGTCACTGCAGCCCTTGGAATAGGAGTAGCCACTTTTATCCTCCAATCTTTCTTTCCCCCACTCATCTTTGTGAGCACTAATTTCTATCTCAGGGAGGTTAAGTTTTTTTCTTGGACCTTTTCCTTAACCTCCTGACCTGCCTGACAAAACTGGGTGCTGTGCTGCTGTTCCAGGCACAATAAATGAAACGGAGCCGTGGGCCAGAAGAAGGGAGCTTTTCCTCCCGCTGCAGCAGAGTGTTCAAAGCCACCCACGCAAGATGTGACTGTCTGACCTGGATGAAAAGGCCTGGAAAGGGGCCTTGAAGAGGCCACTACAGAGAGAACCTCAAAGTTGAGGTTCTGAGCCTTGCCACAGCTCGGAAGTCGCCGCTTCAGAGGAGGGAGCACGACACACCCATGGGAAGGTTTTGTGTGGCTTTGTGCTCTTCCTCAGCCTTATCCCAATAAACTGTGGAGAGCCACAACAAGGAGAACCCTCCTGACCTTGAAGGGCAGGAGATGCACACAGAGGATGCAATAATGAGGCTGACTCTGCTGTCAGATACTTCTCATGGAGCACGGGCGGGATGAGCCCTTGGGGCCAGTGAATAAGGACGGGGCAGAGCCAGAGCAAAGGTTGGGGAGGCTGTTGTGGCTTTGTAGGACTTCTTTTTGTCTTCAGCCAGAGTTCACAGGGAGCTCGAAGCTCTTTGATACCACAGAGGATGAATGTTGGATCCAAGGCACTGGCAGCCACTTGCTGAAACCCTTGGACAAATCATCTTTAACTCAACACAATGCAGAAGTCACTTCGAGCTGCATCAGGGTGGGATTTCAGATCAAAAATAAGATCAGCAGCACCTTCATGATGAATTAAAGTAGAATTAGGCAGGTAGGGGACAGTGGTGTTAGATCAGCAGCATCCTCAAGATGAATTAAAGTAGAATTAGTCAGGTACAGGACAGTGGTGTTAATCTAAGGCTTAATTATCTTGGAATTGCCTCCAACTGTTCACTGCAGCAGCACCCAAAGAGGCCCCAGTGATGCTGTAATGAGGGAGAGGAGGAGGTGTTTGTCTCTGGAATGGGTCACCTTGGCCTGGCTCATCTTTGTGGAGACACAGCTGTTCCAGCATTAATTTTATATTTAATGTTTGTGCAGCCAGTTGTGATTTAGTTCAGCTTTTGCTTCTTGCTGATGGGTTCCTTGAAGCTCAGGCCTGACCTTTAGAATTTTTTATGAGGTTGTCATGTCCCAGCCACGGCCCCAGGAGGAGCAGGCCTTTGGAGGGAACGCTGAGATCAGCCCCAGCACTTGACCAAGGACGGTGTCAGCAGAAAGGAATATTTTATGAAAACACTTCTCCTGACCTCTGCTAACAGGAGTTGTATTTTGTGGCAGAATTGCCACTAAAATGACTTTTGCAGCCCAAGAGCCAACACCCCTCCCCAGTGATGTCTTTGGGATATAAATACACCCAAATAAATAAATACTCTGAAATGAGTAAGGCTGATGGTCCCCATGGGTGCTTCGTGTTTCTCCTGGATTTAAGGTGCTCAGGGCACAGCTCCACACCTGGAATCTCTCGATTTACAGAAGCAGGGGGGGTGTCTCATTTCCAGATCACCTTTATCCCAGCCATCCATGCTGAGCCCTTTGGGACATGGCAGAGGAATGACCAGAGGCCATTGGGAGCATCTGAATCTTAAAATCCTACCCAGGAATTTAAGATGGTCAAAATCTCATGGAATTTCTACCTGAAAGAGTGGGAACAGGAAAGTTTTCTCCTTGGGTATCTTCAGGAAATAAACGGTTAGGAGCCAGGAAGGTAAAAGGCAATAAAAAACGGTGACATTATTCAGATTGTTTAAAATTTCTCTATTTTTGGTGGTGGTTTTGCCTGGAAGGGGGTGTTTAAAAGGCAAGTTTCAGTTTATTTAGGCTTTTGCTCCAATTTCCTTTTCACTGTAAACTTTCAGAGACGTCCATAATTCTGTAGTGAAATCCATCATGTGCAGCTGTGGATAAATAATCTGGTTATGAAACAGGAGATGCCCTTGGTACAATGTTATGGAAAACATGGAGAAGGTTTGGAAGGAAAAGCCCAGTGAGCAGCAAAACACTGCTTTTAGTCCAACTAATGCCTGGTTAAATTTATGGTTTAACAAAGTGATGGAATTGCTGTGGATTTACATTGAGACAACAGCACAAATTGGTCCATTATCAGCTCTTCCTTATGGAAGTGGCACTTAAGGAAAACGACACCGGTGCAGTTTTATGGAAATTAAGTCTGAACTGACTCAAATTCAGCCCACAGGTAGGAATGATGATTTGGCACTTATTCCTCTTTCAAACTGACACTGCAGGGCCTTGTGCAGTGGTCTTTTAAAACTCATCAGCAGGTTATAAAAACAAAAAAAAAAAGAAAGGAAGTTTTGGGATTATTTTTCCCTGTGTTATCCAGTGGTGGAGCTGGTTGCTGCAGGGTATTTAGGAGGGCAGAAATTGAAGTTATTTCGGAGAGAAAATAAGATGCACTTCCAAAAGAACAGCCTCGAGGGACAATAAACACAGCTGATAATGTAAGATCTTCTGGTTTGGAAAAGCTACACGTTGCTGTTTCTATGGAAATTGGAAGGAAGGGATCCATGGTTGTGTTTCCCACATATTTTTCCTGAACATCCACCCAGACAGAGGAGTGACCTTGGGGTCTCTGGACCTTCAGCCTGGTCCAGCACAGCCACCCTCCCACTTTGCTGCAAGAGGCAGGGAAAGGTTGAGTGAAAAATAGGAGAAAAATAGGAAAAAAGTAGGAGAGAAATACAAAAAAAAAGAGGAGAAAAATAGAAATTTTGCTCTGCCTGAGCCAGATTCACATTTAGATAATTCTCTGTGTTTTTCAGGCAAGGAGAAGGGGAAAGGAAATAATTTAATGATTTTTTTTCACTTTATCTGAAAGAAACTCGGTGTGTTTGTTAACTCAGAGTTTAGTTTTGCCTGGGTGAGAGGCTGAAGTGTCTTGGAGCTGAAATGTTCCCATTTGGGGACTGGAGCTGACTGATGGCTCCTCTTCTCCAAAACTTTCCCTCAAGCCCTATTTTTGATATTTCCTTCCAATGAGTTGGGAGAGGGAGAAGAGGCTGTGTGGGTTCGGGGTTTTTTTTTGTTATTTGCCTTTTCTTGCTGAATTTTTTTGGAGAAGGCACAATGACAGAAACAATTCCTAATGACATTCCTCCCTCAGCCTTCATCCTGGAGCTCCCTCAGCCTTGACAGGGTAGGAGGATCAGAGGATGAGCACAACCATCACCCAGCTTCAGAAAAGCATGGGCTGAGATGGAGATTTATTCTGGGGAAGAATGATCTCCCAAAATCCAGAGTTCCTGGTGTCACTCCCCCGTACATCCATCAGCTTCTCACAACTGATGAACCAAATTCCTTATTTTTATATTCAATTATATCCATGATAACAGAGGATCCACATTTTTGGAGGACAAGGCGAAAGGTGGAAGTGTCCCTGCCCATGGAATGGGGTGGAATGAGATGAGCTTCAAGGTCCCTTCAAATCCAAACCATTTTTGGATTCCAGGAAACAGCAGAACTGTGGGGTTTCGATCTTCCTTGTGTGTCCTTCAGTGCTGCCCTCGTTGCCCACACAATGGAAAAGGCTTTGAAGCTGCCAAGAAGGTTCTGGAAATATGGAATGGTTGGAATGGTTCGTTCCATCATCACTTGAATGCCTCTTAATTAGAAATGGAAGTGCTGTGCTGGTTTCAAGTGACTCTTCTGCACCAGGTTTGCATTAAAAATTAAGGAATTTCATCAGGACAATTTCTTGCCCTCCCTGTCCCCAATCTCCTGGGAGTGGGGAGACGAAAGCACCAGGATCATCGGAATTGTCTCCATTTCTGTGAGCACTGATTTAACTGAACAACCCTCATGTAGCCAACGTGGATAACAGGATAAATATCTGCTGTCCTGAACTCCTGCCATTTCAGACCATGTCTTTTCATTGACCCATCACCCACTGTGATGTTTCACCTCCTCCCAATGTTCCTGTGGAAATGAATTCCCAGGTTTCAGGTTGCTGTTGAAAGCAGCAGCAGCCCTGCTCCTGCACCTTTCTGCTTTTCCCTGCATCATCTCCTCATTCCTGCCCTTCCACACAGCTTCTTCCTTCCCTTGGAAAGAATGGAAGTGGGAAAAGTTGGGAATTGCAGAGTGCAAGGAGGGTGGAGGATGTTTCATGAGGAATGGAGTGACAGGACAGGGGGGAATGGCCTTAAGCTGGAGGAGGGAATGGGATTTAAGTGGGATTTTGGGAAGGAATTCCTGGTTGGGAGGATGGGGAGGGGCTGGGATGGAATTCCCAGAGGAGCTGTGGCTGCCCCTGGATCCCTGGAAGTGTCCAAGGCCAGGCTGGAGCAGCCTGGGACAGTGGGAGGTGTCCCTGCCATGGCAGGGGTGGCACTGGGTGGGATTTAAGGTCCCTTCCCACCCAAACATTCCATGATTCCATGAGACCGAGCCTTACCTTAGACATGGATGTGACTCTGACTTCTCCAGTCTGAGCAATCCCAAAAACCCACGTGGGATGGAAACTGGGGGTGGTGACACCTCTGAAATCTTTGTCTCCCTTACTCTGCTCTCTGCCCCACTGCTGTCCCCCAGGATGTAACAAAACACATCAATCCTTGGGAATATCCATGGTTTGGGACAGTCTTGCTCTCATTGCATCTTTTCCCCTTCAGTTTTTCTCCTCCTGAAATCCACGGACTCCTGGAGTCCCTTGGCAGCAACAGGGGGAGGCGCTGCTTCAATTAAAGAACCAAAAGTAAGAAAATCCATAAAAAACATTTCATTACCATTTTGACAACTTTGTCATCTTAAAAATGAGAGAGGGAAGAACCTCAAACGCAGGGTTTGTGCATTTCCTGAAAAGAACAACCGTTTCTCCAAGATTTTGCCAGCTCTGACAGGTTTCCAGGGACAATTCCATGAAATGCCAGTTTTTCAGAGCAGAGAGATCCTTGCAGGAGTGTTTTGATGAGTTCCAAGGAGGAGCAATCTCCACGTGCTCTCCATTTTTTAAACCAAATCCCATTTGTACCCTCAGATTCTGTCACCCAGGGCAAGGTGACACCTGCAGATGAGGAGAAGTTCCTGTTTGCAGAGAATTCAGCTCACAAAATCTCTGCAGCAAAATCGAGAAATAACAATGCCAAAAATGTGAGGGGGGTTGTGCTCAAACAGCAAAATATCAGTGGAAAAAGATGATTCCATTGCCTGTGTTAGCTGGGGGGATGGAAGGAGGAACTGGCTGGGAATTTCTTTAAATATTCTCTTTTTTTTTCTTTTTTTTCTTCTTACTTTTTTCCTTTCCTTACTTGAATTTTTCTCTTTTGTGGTTTTCAGTAAAAAGTCCTATCCCTGGCTGATAAATCCTATCCCTCTTGTGAATTCCTCGATTTCAGCCCAGCAGCTCCACATCCTACCTGAGCTGGGACCACCTTTCTCCCATTCCTGAGCCTCTAATAACAAACAATTTAACAAATAATTTAACAAATAATTACAAATTATTCCTTGAACTGAACGAGAATTCTGTCTGAATTTAAGAATTTCTGCCTGTTGAAGAGCAAGTGAATTTTCCAACAGGTGAGCTCAGATGGGAAGCAGATCCCTGCCAGTGAAGTCAGGTGGATGAAACATTCCTTGCCTGGGATAAAAGCAGCTTGGGAGGTTTGAACATCCTTGGGAGCGCTCTGTTTCCCAGCTCAGTGCTGCAATCTGTTCAAAACAAGTTAATTTTAGGGCTTGGCTGGTGGAAAGGAGCCATTTCCTTCATCTTAATCCCACATTTCACATGTGCACAGTGTGGAAGATTGGGATTGACCTGTCAGGGATTTCATGGGATGGAGAATAAATCGAGAAGATTGAGGATTGAGAAGATGATTTTGGGGGTTGTTGGGTTCAATGGGGACTGGGTGGACTTCGGAGTTTGGGCTAAAAACATGGAGCAGAAGGATTGGGATGGGATTGTGAATTCCAGAATGGATGTGGGAATAACTGGGTGACTTGATGGGAATGGGTTTATCATTCCTGAAAGGATCATTTTTCCAGCTCACTGAGCTGGGTGTTCTCCTGTCCCAGGGCGTCTTGGGAACCTCCACAAGTTCATTATGGGAATGTTCCTGGAGCACTGTGTGCTCTGGGCAGGGATTTCTGCTGGAAATGTGGGGGATGGAGGGTTTATTCCAGCTGTGGTCACTGCAGGAGAGGATGAGTGTCAGGGAATGAGCCTTGGGATTGATCCTGGAGCTGCCTTGGAGAGGCTGAAAGCAGGGCTGGGATCCCAGGTCCAGCCTCTCACCAAACACTAGTGATTTAAAGAGGGAACAAAAGCGCCCCAAAATACACAAATGTTAATTCCTGCCTCCCCTGCATCTCCACCAAAGCCAAAACCAACTCCCATCCCAGTTGCCATGGAAGGGGCTTCCAGTCAAAGCACATTTGGCAGCTGTTCCCACTCCATTAAATAACATCAGGCTGGAAATACAAATAGAAAAGAAGGGAAAACAGCTTGATTTGCATCCAATTGCAAATTCCACTGATACAGAATGGAAACCTTTTGTGCTGAGAGTCAGAAATCTCCTCTGACAAGTTGATGGAAGAAGCTATGAATAGCAAACCAAGAATTTTAGAATTTGTTGCGATTTGGAGCTGTGTTTTTCCTGAGCAGATGCCTTTGCTGCCTATTTCTGTTTTGCCTTTTTTCCCTCTAACTGCTCTACCAGTGAATTTTGCAGATGGATCTGGGAATTGCAGCATGACCTGAGCTGGATTGTTTGGAGGCTCTTGGGTACTTCCAATTTTTTCCATAATCACTGGGATATGAAGATATTTAGCACTTGTAAAAACCTGGTTTAAGAGCTCTTCCCCAGCGTGGTGACTCCTGAGGTTCCCTGAAAATTTCCAGGAGCAGGTGAGCCAGCAAAGGTCAAATCAATTGAGTAGAGAACAAACAGGCTGATAAATCCTTTGGAGGTGCCACTGCCCTTCACAAAATCAAACTTGTTACCCTGCAGGCAACAGAAAAATATCAGAAATAGCTGAAAATGGGGAAATTGACAACGGCAAAATAAAGCTTTTGCTTTAATCCATGGAGCCAATTCTATGGAGATGTTGTTTATCCTCAATCAGTGGAAGTCCATAAGATATTGAGGGTTTATGAAATATTGCATTCCAGACTGGTACAAACTGGAGGGAGGAATGGCTGAATGCTCTCACTTGTGTTATGTGGTTATTCCATCATTATTTCTGGACTAAGGAGAATAATTTGTCAATTGTTGAGAATCAAATCCCCTTCAAAATAGCAAAAGGTTGTGAATTTCATGAATTATGAAACATTTTTATACCTTACTTATACCCCAGTTTAAAATAGGTTGGGAACTGATTCAGCTTGAGGAGGTCCAATCCCAAGGGGTTTTTGGGAAGCTCAGCTCAGCTTTCCAAAAGGATCTTACTTGAAAAAGGATCCCTGTTTTGACGGTAGAAATGGAGAAATTTTTGAAAAATTACTTTAATTAAAGCATTGCAGGTGCTGGAGCCTTTGGTTCCTGGGATCTCTGGGAGAGTTTACAGGGAAGTTAAATGAACTTTTTGGGGTACATTTAATTAAGGGGCTATTTCTGGTTGATGGCCCATTTTGATGCACAGAGCATCAACCTATCCAGAGTCTGGATCCACATTATTTCCAAAGTCCTGGAGCGTTGGATCCCCTTCAAAAAGCCTTTTTTGGGTGTGTGGGCTGGGACTCAGCCTGTTCTCCAGTCCTCAGGCAAAGATGAGTCTTCCTTTGCATATTTCATGCCGTGCTCATCCATTGCCTGTCAGGATTCTCGGGGAACTTGGCTCCTTCAGCGGGGAGCTTGAATCATGACTTTTCGCCTTCATTGTGCTGCAGGGGAAGAGCAGATTGGAGGCAGAGAAATTGGATTCATTTGGTTCTTCCAGAGGTGCTGCTGGCTGTGCTGGTCAGTGCCCAGCTCTGGTGGTGGGTCAGGTGTTGATTTTCCAAAGTGATTTTATTACTGAGCACAATTTCTGCTCTAAATCGAGTGAGCAATTTTCTTTTCTGAGCCGTGACCCTGCTGTCCCCGGCGATAGAAACTGAACCCAAATGACCCTGCACAGGCAACAGCAGATCTGAACGAGGGGATTTTGTGTCTTGCAGGTCACCCAGAGGTGTCAGGGGTTGTCAGGCCTCTGTTTTTCCCTGTTCCCAGGTGGAGGGGTGGGATTTGGGGCACCTCGGTGGAGTCCTCACCATCGATCCGAATCCAGGGTCAAAAATTCCACTGATTTGGATTAAACGTTAGGGATGAAAAAGCTTTTCTTCGGATTAACCTGCAGTGACAAATGGATTCCTGGAGCCTGCAAAAGCTGCCGGGCTGGGGCGATCCGGACAATTCCCAGGAACACCTGGAACTGTCCATGGTGCCCAGGTCTCCGCAGGGCCCGGTGCTTGTCACCCATCCCCCTTTGATGTGGCGATGAATGGAGCTGCTCCAGCCCTCTGGCATTTCAAGCTGTGCCTCCTCTCTCTCCCTTTCTCTTCCTTTCTCTTTCTCTCTTTCTCTCTTTCTCTTTTTCTTTCTCTCCCTCTCTTCCTTCTTCTTCCTTTCTCTCCCTTTCTCTCCCTTTCTCTCAATTTATCTTCCTTTCTCTCTATTTCTATTTCTCTTCCTTTCTCTTCCTCTCCCTTTTTCTCCCTCTCTCTCTTTCTCCCCCCTTCTCTCAATTTCTCTCCACCTCTCTCCTCTTCTCTCTCCCTTTTCTTTCCCTTCCTCTCCCTTTTTCCCCATTTCTCTTCCTTTCTCTCCCTTTTCTCTCCCTTCCTCTCCTTTTTTCTCCATTTCTCTCCCNCTTTCTCTCAATTTATCTTCCTTTCTCTCTATTTCTATTTCTCTTCCTTTCTCTTCCTCTCCCTTTTTCTCCCTCTCTCTCTTTCTCCCCCCTTCTCTCAATTTCTCTCCACCTCTCTCCTCTTCTCTCTCCCTTTTCTTTCCCTTCCTCTCCCTTTTTCCCCATTTCTCTTCCTTTCTCTCCCTTTTCTTTCCCTTCCTCTCCTTTTTTNTCTTCCTCTCCCTTTTTCTCCCTCTCTCTCTTTCTCTCCCCTTCTCTCTTCCTTTCTCTCCCTTTCTCTCCCTTTCTCCTCCTGTCTTCCGTTCTCTCCCTTTTCTCTCCTTTTCTCTCCATTTCTCTCTATTTCTCCCACTTTCTCTCCCTTTTCTCTCCCTTTTTCTCTCCCTTTCTCTCCCTGCCCCATTCTCCCTTTTTCTCTCCATTTCTCTCCCTGCCCCATTTTCCCCCAGGTTTGAGGTTTCTCCTTTCCCATGCCGGTGTGGCAGCTGGGGCTGAGCCAGGAGCAGGATTTGGATCATCCCCAAACCTAAAGACAAAGCTGAGCCTCTCCTGGTGATTTGCATGAAACTCTTCTTTCCCATCACATTAGAGAAAGACTCATTTCTTCTGTAAAAATAACACTGAGGGCATCCTGCTGCTTCCCCCCAAACCTTTGTTATTCTTTTGTGGGATTGTGAGCCGATGCTGTTCCTAATAGTGGCTGAACCCACAAGGATATAAAATATTTCATCTTAGTTAAAAGCAGCAAAATTCTCTGAGAGTTTTCCCCCCTCTGTGTACACATTAAACTGCATCAGATCAAAACTTCCTTTAAATGTTTGGTATCGTGGAGATGTTTTTCTCTTTCATCCCAGCTGAGGCTTTTGTTATTCCAGGCACTGAATAAATCTGTTCCTGCCCTTAGGAACTTAATTGAATTTTTGCTTTTTGTTGTAAATATGCAAACAGGATTTTGCCCGTATTAAAAATGGAAGATGAAGTAGGAACAGATGAAATTTGTCACGTTTTAAGCAAAAGTTGGGGCACCTGCTCCAGCACAATGCCAGCCCGGTGTCCTGGAGAGAGGAGAACTGTGGAGGAGAGGAGGTCATGGCAAGGTTTTCTCTTCTGGGGATTTATCAAAGGAGATTTGAAACGTGGAGTTTTATTTCAGCCCGTGCTGTTTTCTGTACAGACATCTTTTAAATGGGTCATTGTATTTTATCAGCAAAACACATTGTTGGCATTGTCCAAACACTTCTCAACAATCAATATTATCTTTTCTAAGGGGAAATAATAACATTTTGTGCATGTCTGGAGTCCAAGTGATTTTCGGTGCTTATCTCCACTTTGTTTTCTCTCCTCCTGCAGTAAATTCATTCACTCTTTACTGGGGTACAAATTGATCCATAAACATTTCATTACCAGCAAACGCTGCTCCTTCCATCGAGTATTTTATTTCTCTCATTTTAATTGCATCCAAAGCTGAGCACGGGGCTGGCAGATAATGAAACCAAAGCTGCCATTAACAGAAATGTGAAACTGTATTTCCTCCCTATTTTTGAAGTAGTTTTTCTGCTTATCCTGGCAATCTGCTGCTCCACTTCTCAACCTGACAAATCTTGTGTAATTTTTTTCCTGCTGAACTGCCCAGGTTGGCCACAGGAGGGGGAGGAATTCCAGCCAGAGGAGCTGAATTTTATGGATTTCCCTCTGGCAGCCAAGGAAGGGGAGTTTGATCCCCCAGCCTTGGGCACCTGCCCTCACTACAAGGGTTTGTATGAAGAGGAGCAATCACTGCCACTCCTGCCAGAGCTTCCCAAAAAAACCCATCCATTGTGGCTTGGGAAGGAGAGGGCACTTCTCCATCCTAGGGTGCATGAATTCTGAGACAGAGAATTTTTTCCTTATTAAACTGAATTTAAGGAGTGTTTGCTTTCAGGCAGAGGGTGGGATTTTTGGGGTGTCCTGTGCAAGGTCAGGAGTTGGATCCATGATCCTGATGGCTCCCTTCCAGGCCAGCAGATTCCATGAAAATTTAACTTGAGCATCCATCCAGCTCTGAGGGGCTGGAAATCCATCCCAAAAGCTCTGGCTGCTCCATGGAGGAGCTGAGCAGGGGCTGCAGCTTCACGGTTGTGATTTTGGGACCCACCTTGGTTCTGAACGTGCTGGGGGAACACAACAGAGGCACCACATCAGTGTAGGAAGGGAGGAATCGTGGAAAAATGGAATGGCTCGGGTGGGAAAGAACCCCAAAGATAATTTCATTTCACCCCCTGCCATGGGCAGGGACAGCTTCCACTGTCCCAGGGAGCTCCAGCCTGGCCTTGGACATTCCCAGGGATTCAGGGGCAGGGACAGCTTCCACTGTCCCAGGGAGCTCCAGCCTGGCCTTGGACATTTCCAGGGATCCAGGGGCAGCCCCAGGTTGGGAGATTGGGGGATGCTCAGCCTGCCCTGGAGCTCCTCTGCTTTAGGTGGAACACTGAGAAGGAACCCACAGGTCCCTGAGGGGCTGGGCACTGCTGGAGGAGGAGGAATGAGGTGGAAAAGTCGCTCTGGACAGTCCCAGGAGGACGCGGTGGAGCAGAGGGCTGGGAGCAGCTCTGGAGCAGGAGTCTGGAGTGATCCATGAGAGCTGGGTTTGTTAAAGGCTCTGTGGATCAGAACAGAGCTCTGTGTGAAGGAGAACAGCCCAGGAGCTGCAGAAGTGCCGCAGCCTCGAGACAGAAATGAGAAACTGCCTTTGGGAAGCTTTTCCCGAGGCTGGAGAGGGGCTGAGTGCTGCATTCAGCCTGAGCAAATGGTGATAAATGGCCCTGGAAGTAACTCCTGTGTTAGGCACGATGTTATTGTTAAGCACATGTTTGGATCAGCAAATTCCCCCTGTGCTCAGGAGCTAAAGGACAACGTGAATCCTTCCCAGCTGCACTTTCCAATGCTGGCCATTAAACCCTGCTGCTGCTGTTGTAGGAGCTGGCATTGTCCACAGAAGAAATCGGAATTTGCATTATGGAACAGCGGTGTCTATTTTGATTAAGAACAACACTCTCCCCTGCTTTCCTGTTTCATGAATATTTAAGTTAATTAAGCCCAGCAAAGATTTCATTTCAGCTTAATGACTTCTAAATGTGACTTCTTATGTCTGTGGAAATGAGTGAGATACGACAGGCACAGCTCTTAATACACCTAATTATGGGATTGATGCATTCCAAGGATATGGGGTGGCAGGGTTTTGTCCTTAGGAAATGTGACATCCCTGAGCCTGTGGTGTGAGCTGGGTTGGCCTGGCACCACCCCAACCTCAACATTCCACAACTGGAAAACGGAGAGAAAATACAGGAAAAGCCTCGTGGGTCAAGACAGGGCTGTGACAAACTTTGAGTGATGTCACTGCAGTGCTGAGTTGTTTTGGGACACTAAACATCACCGTGGGGTGTCAGCTCATCCATAGGAAACATGCACAGGGAAGAGCTCAGAGAGGCTCTCGAGTTTTCTCATATTTCAGTAATTTGGAGCAGAGGGGTTGCAGGGAGTGATTCTGGTTTGTAGCAAATAGGTGGAATTGGATTTGGTTTTTTTTGTCAGTAATTAAACATCCAGCCCAGCTTCCCAAACTGGCAGTTTTGGGATGAGTGAATTGCAAGTTGGAATTCTGCATCAGAATTGGAGAAATGGTTGGATATGCTTGGAAAATGAGTCTCTTTAAGCTAGGGTGTTAGGGGGCCTTATTTTAAAAAAGCACCTAGACAGAATTATTGGCTGCTTTGGAAAATCTGACTCCCATTTTCTCAGGCATCACTGAACCTCGGTCCCAGGTAATTCAGAGCAGCTGATATTACTGGTAATGGTGGTTAAACACAGAGCTTATCCTAATGCTCACGCTGGCATCAAAAGAACCATCTCTAAAATCACCCCTCTCAGGAGTAATTCCAGAATCCCATTAGTGACTGGGCAACCTTTGTGCTCAGTCCTGAAAATGAGAGGATTATCTGCCCCAAAAAGGTCACACGTGGGTAAAAATGGGGTTTGTGGCTGGTGGCAGAGAGCCTTGGGAAAGGATGGGGGGAAGGAATTCAGAGCAGTTCCATGTGCAGTCCCTTGACGGCTTTTCAGCCACTCCTGACAAATTTCTGCCCTGTTCTTCCCAGGAAAAACCTGAATAACACCTGGGGGAAAACTCCCTCATTTCCTTCATTCTTTGGCTGCTGTTTGAGTGAAAGGCTCGGACATTTCGTATTCAGAAAGATGGGTTTGAAAATAATGGCCTGGAGTGAAAAAATCTTTGTTGTTCTGTGAGGAACTGGTGCTTCTGTGGAACAGGCAGGGAAATTCTGGGGATCCCTGGCCCTGCCCTTTCCTGGGACATTGCAAACTCATTCCATGCTTGGGCACCACCCAAATCTGATGAATGAGGCAGGGAATGAATTGTTGAGCATTCCCAGGTTGTAGCACTACTTGATTTTTTTCCCCCCATCTTAATCCTTACAAGTGTGGGGGAGCAGATTGAGATTCTGCCTTAAACTGATGGGTCTTGACTCAATTTAAATCCAGCTAAGAGTGTTAAATTGACATCTGAGTAGGGGAGTCAAGTGCTAAGTCTCTTTCAGAACAAGCTGTGGGTGTGTTGTGATTCCAATTTATTTCTTTATAACTCCCCTAATGGGATAAAACGTACGAGAGGGATGGAAATGCTGGGATGACGAACGCCGAGGGGATGGGATGTGGTTTGAAGTGGAGGCTGTGTGGAAATGAAAAGTGAAATCAAGCAGATTAAAAGGATGTTCTCACCTGATGGAAGGTGCCAGAGGGAATCAAGAGAGGGGCTCAGCCTCTGAGTTAGTCCTGATTTTGATTCTCTGAGTTAGTCTTGATTTTGATTCTCTCCCCATTCCCGCTCCCACTTCTCCCATGTGCTTTTGGGAATAGGAATTATTTCCTTTTCTTTCACCCCTTTTGCCTCCAGTGAAGTGAATTCTTTTCTTGTGGACACCAAGAATTCCCTCCCCACTTAAAGTCTTGGGAGAGATCCTCTTTCTGAGTGTGAAGCTTTGCTTATAGCAGAGAAACACCAAAGTTGATATAAACCAGTGAATTAACAAGGCTTGGTATTAAATGTGACAATGGTTTAGCAGGGTTTGATGGGGGGGTACACTTGAGTGGACTCTGTAGAGGGAAGTGTCAGAGAGAACTCGGGGGACCCAACAAGGACCCCCTGAACCCCTTCCCAAGGGGACTCCTGGTGCAGCTGGGTCCACATTTAGTCCTGGGTTTGGTCAGAGGTTTGTGTCCAAAGAATTAAATGGACACAATCTTTTTTTGTCAGCCAAGATCTTGATGTTAATCTTTGAATTAACTATTAATCCTGGCTGTTAATCCCTTCCCAACAATCTTTTACAGTAAGGAATCACTCAGCCTTTGAGGAGTAACTGAATGCTACTCTTAACCTTTGAGGAGTAACTTGGAATGTTACTCTTCACCTTTGAGGAGTAAATGAATGTTACTCTTAACCTTTGAGGAGTAACTCAGAATGTTACTCTTGATCTTTGAGGAGAAACTGAATGTTACTCTTGACCTTTGAGGAGTAACTGAACGTTGCTCTTAACCTTTGAGGAGTGACTCAGAATGTTACTCTTGACCTTCAAGGAGTAACTTTGAAAATTACTCTCAGCCTTTGAGGAGTAATTTTGAGAGTTACTCTCAACCTTTCAGGAAAAATTTTTATTTACTCCCATCCTTCAAGGAGTAACTTTGGGAGTTACTCTCATCCTTCAAGGAGTAACTTTGAGAGTTACTCTCAGTCTTTCAGGAGTAACTTTGAGAGCTACTCTCAACCTTCAAGAAGTAACTTTCATGGTTACTCTCAGCTCTTGGGGAATAACTCTGAGAGTTACTTCAAACCTTGAGAGTAACTTTGGGAGTTACTCTTAACCTTTGAGGAGTAACTTTGGGAGTTACTCTCAACCTTCGAGGAGTAATTTTTGGAGTTGCTCTCAACCTTCGAGGAGTCACTCTGGGAGCTCCCCAAACCCTGGACTCTGCTCTATTTGTGCTGCAGGATGATTGACTCCCAGTCCTATTTGCACCCCAGCTGTATTTTGGGCTGGCCCCTGCCCAACGTCCCCCCAGCTGCTGAACATCACCCTGCCCTTAGATGTTCAGAGAGATTCCTGACTTTAACTCCTTTCTTGTGGTCTCTGGGCCAGATGGAGCCATCATGACCCCCCTTCCCAGCAGGAAAAGGTGGAGCACAGATGGTTTCCAGGCAGAACCTGTTCCCCTTCCTCAGGCATCCAGAGAATGAGGCAAAAATACAAACCTTGTGTTGTCTGCTCTCCAAAAAGAACATTCTGGAATGAAACGAGGGATTTGAAGCCTAAATATTTGCCTAGGCACCAAGCAGGACCACCTGGGGCTGTCTTTTGCCATGACAAAGGGTCTGAAGGACCTTTGGGATTTATTGGTGTGTATAAAATAATTGCAGGCCCAAATACCACTTTTAGAGCTGGTGGTGAAACATAGATAACCTCCCAAATCTGTTCTTTGGATAAAACAGATTTCTATTTCTTTGGGGATGAACAGATTAGGACCTAAATCTTGCGAAGCATTTTCAGTATCAAAATTAGAACTTGATATTTTGCCCCTGAAAAAAATGAACCTTTTCAAGAGGCTGACTTTTAACCGACTGCTGCTTCTTCAAAATTCTTTATGGTCTCGAAGTCAGATGTGTAAAATCCTGTCAGGTGTCCCAGTGAATAGATGAAAAACTTCCTTTATTTTTAAAGTAAGGCATCTCTTTTTTGGCTTAAAAGTATGAGGCAGATGAAAAATGGAAATATTAGAAGCCTTTGTATGGAGAAGTGTCTAATGAGGCAGCTTTATCTGCAGCAATGAGGAGATTTGTCTGTGAATAGAGGTTGAAAAAGCCTTAAATATGTCGTTAGTGCTAATCTGGGGTGTTTGATCTGGCCAAGGATCTTAATCTTCAGATATTTCACAAGCACTGAGACAGATTGATGCCTCAGTTTGTCTCGCCTTAACTTCGGCTGT
Source organism: Rhabdornis inornatus (assembly GCA_013397075.1). NCBI lineage: Eukaryota > Metazoa > Chordata > Aves > Passeriformes > Rhabdornithidae > Rhabdornis > Rhabdornis inornatus. The sequence continues at coordinate 371,103 of VWZS01009193.1, forward strand.
TCTGCTGCTGCAGCGCTGATCCCCAAGTTCAATGAACTCATTGAAGATGTGTTCCAGAAATTCAACAGAAAATGGCTTTAAGCTCCTCCAGATTCCGAGTTAATCTTCGAGGAATGCCTTGGATTGTAACAAAACAAATGAGGGCTCTAAGGATCTTTTTCATTTTTGAAATTCAGTTTATCACAGTGGGGAACATCACGTCTGAGAGTTTATAGATTTTATAGTTTATAGATTTTATAGTTTGTGGATTTTATAAATCTATAGCTCATAGATTTCTTGAGGTTATTTTTTCGTGTTTTTAATTGCATTTTGTAAAATGTTTTCTGTAATAGTGGGTGGGGGAAAGTGGGGGGATGAGGTGGGGACAGGTGAGGGAATGAGATGGGGACAGGTGAGGGAAGGAGATGGGGACAGGTGAGAGAAGGAGGTGGGGACAGGTGAGAGAAGGAGGTGGGGAAAGGTGAGGGAATGAGGTGGGGAAAGGTGAGTAAAGGAGATTTTTAGCACTTTTCAGTGAGATTTAGGCAGAGGGGGTGACTTGTTTGCTCTTTTGACAAAAGCAGGGACTGTCAGAGTTGTATTTAATGGCTTTTAAAGTCGTTGTATCACATCCTCTCCCCAAGTCTGAGGTGTTTGCTCCTCCCAGAGAAAATGCACGTTCCCTGCAGCAAGGCACTGTGCAAACTCATCAGCTTTGCTGTTTAGATTATTGCCTTGTGCCTTTTCAAGGAGCCGTGTACTATCAGCAGCCCTTGTTCTCTTCGTTAGCACTGTCAAAGCAGAGTGGATGGGCACAATTACCGAGGAGTTCTGGGCTGCTGAAGTGGATAATGAAAAGTGCCACTGACACAGTCTTTGCATGCCATTAAAAAAAATTAAGGTAATGATTCAACAGGCAGAGTCTCACCTGTAGTGTTGGTAGAGCTCTTTGTTCCTCCCAAAAACCTGTGGTGCTGCCTGCACTCAGACACTGTCCCAACATCCCCTTCTGGTCAGCAGAAAAGCCCTGTGCTCTTTATTTATGGTTTTATCCCAGCAGCTGAATAATGAAGATTCCTCTTGGCATCAGTTCTTGGAGGTGTTTGAAGGAAGAAGGTTGGCTTTGAAAGTTTTCTTGGCTTGTTTGGGTGCAGGGGGGGTTTAGGCCACAATTCTGGGTGGGTGTTTGGATGCCCACTCCTTGTGTGACTTTGGCTCAAGTTGTGTCATAAATCACAGAACTGTTGAAGTTTCACCTTTAAGATCAACAGGGCAAATCAGCACCAGCACACTCACCACTAAACCCTGTCCTCCAGTGCCGTGTCCATGTTTGAACACCTCCAGGGATGGGGACTCCACCACAGCCCAGGCAGCCCATTCCAAGGCTTTCCAACCCTTTCCATGAGGAAATTCCTGCTGGTGTCCACCCTGAGCTCCCCTGGCCCAGCCTGAGGCTGTTCCCTCTCCTCCTGTCCCTGTTCCCTGTTCCCAGATCCCAAATCCCCCCTGGCTGTCCCCTCCTGTCAGGGAGTTGTGCAGAGCCACAAGGTCCCTCCTGAGCCTCCTTTTCTCCAGGCTGAGCCCCTTCCCAGCTCCCTCAGCCCCTCCTGGTGCCCCAAACCCTTCCCCAGCTCAGTTTCCATCTCTGGACACATTCCAGCCCCTCCACATCTTTCACAATCCTTAAACAATATCCTGGAGTTTACTGACTGTCACCTGCTGGTGCCCAGGGTGTTTTAAAGCCAATCCCATTCATCTCAGGCTAAAGGCCATTTCTCAGCCACTCCATAAAGTTCTTAACTGCCTGGCCCTGCTGCACTCCCCGGGAAGATACGACACACTGGATACCTGCTTTCAATTTCGCCTGTTAAGCCCCTTCATTTTCCCCGGGTTATTTCAGCATCCAGCTACTCCCTGCTTTATGCAGGAAAACCGTTTATTTTTTAATGGAGCTCAACATTTCCAGCTCAGGCAGTAGCCAGTGGATAACTTCCACTTGTGGAACATTAAAAATCGGAAGGAGGAGACTTCGGAAGTGATTTGGTGCAGAGTTAATGACACCTCTGCTGTTGACTTCTGCGGGGATGGATGCAATAAAAAAATCACAAAGACCAGCAAGAAGGCATCAAGGATTGCCTCAGGATTGCCTTTAGAGAGTGAAAAATCTTCCCTTATATTCATCAGCTTAATTTACATCAAGAACTCAATTTATAGACTAGGTGAGGCTTTTTTTCTTTCCCTATGCCTTTAAAAGCTCCCCAGAATTCTTCATTAAATCCTACAAGGAGGTTCAAAACACTTAAAAATGCATGATTAATTTCTCTGCTGTTCTGTAGGGCTTTTACTGAATTGTTCAGCCTTGACTAGGATGTCCTGGGAGAATTGTGACAGAATTACTCAGAAAATTTCATATTCAGGGAGATTTTGTGCTCTGAAACACAGCTCCAAGAATGATGATAAGGAGGGGAAATTGTACAGGGAGGGTTGCTCTGCAAACATCTCTTCCCTGCTAATGTGATTTAATGCAGTTGGTAATAGCTGATGAAGATCCACTGCAATCTAGGAAAGCCTGAAAATTAGGAAGGGTGTGGATTAATGGGACCAAAATTTGGCAGTCCAGGATCCCTGTAAAAAATCCATTGATTCAGCTGCTCCAGCTCAGGGCTGCTGAAATCAGTCCACTCCATAAACTGACACAGTGGTGGTGTGAAAGAACGCACTGGGGATGTCAGAGCAAGCTGATATTTAATAAAATTCCTTCTTTTTGGCACTCTGTGAAGCTTCCCTGCACTGCTGCTCCCTGGTGCTTGCCTGGGGACTCCTGGCTGGCAGGAAGGGCTGGGGCTGAGCTGTCTCTCAGCAGAGGGGAAGGGATGAGTGGCTCCAGCGGGCACTGCCAGCAGGACGTGCCAAGTTCTGGCAGCCAGTTTGCTTTGGGAACAGGACGCTTTTCTCCCTCTCTAATGAGAAAGCCATACATAATATCATGCACCATGACAAGGGCCAAATCCACCCCTGCAGACAGGGCTGATAAGATGAAAGGCTGCAGCAGGGAAGAGCTGTTGTACATGGAGTTCACGTCTGGAGCCAAGCACAGCGTCTGTAAAAGATGATGCCTCGTTCATGCAAAGCAGTTTGAGGCTCTGCTATTGAATTTTCATATGGAAAACACCCTGGTCAGGTTTGAATTCCCCAAGGAGGCCTGGAACTTGGGGTTCGGATGAGAGCAGAAAAACTGCAGAGGGAAAAGAATTCTGCTCACCCCTCCCCTGGTGGCCTGTCCCCATCGTGTGTCACTCATATCACAGAAATTGGGGGTTTGATAAACACCCCCAGGCCTTCAGCAGCACTGAGGGATTTATTGGCCTCCTGTGCCACTCTGGCTGCAAATCCTGTGTGGGAACATCTGGAGCTGACACGCCAGGCTCTGCTCAGCGCAGCTGCGTTGGTTCTTATCAGGGAATTCTGTGCGAGTTGCACTCAAACTCTTGTTGTAGCAAAAGTAACTTTTATCTGCGAGTGCAGATCAGGATGTGAGGGTATTATCAGGACTAGAAAACATCTTTAACTGCCTCTCTCAGCAAAGTTTCACATAAGCCTCTTTCTCTCAGCATGTGCAGTGAGTAAAATCCACAAGGAAGCTGGAGGCATTTTTCCTGCAGCCTCAAGTCTCGGGCTGTGCTTGGAGCAAGGGCTGAATTTCAGAGTGAATTTCTTGGCCACTTGAAAGGCCCAGCCTGCTCCCACTGTTCCCTTTGTGCTCGGGAGAGGAACAGGAGCAGAAATAGGTTAGGGAGTAAATGAGAGTGGTGGTGGAGACGTGGAGCTGCCTTGATGTATTCGCTGCAGACATTGAAAAGATGTTCCCTGTGTAAAACATGGTGCAGGACGAGCTGGGAGCACGGCGAGCGTGAGCTGCTCTGACATCTGCTTCAAACCATGATGTCAAAGCAGCTCCACCGTGCCTGAAAGCTCCTGAAGTGGAAAGTTCCTGTTAGGTTTGGTGATTTGGAACAACACTCGCAGGGAGACAGGGATGGTACAAGCCCTCAGGCTTTACCTGAACACGCCTGTGCTTTTCTTCTGCTTATTGAATTTTGGGGTTGTTTCTTGACAGCCTCAGCATCTGCAGTAATTGGCTTCCTCGGCTCAGATCAAACAGTTTAGAAAAAGGGCTCTTAAACAGAAGATATCTGCATAAAGCAGCGTGGAAAGCGCTGGCTTTAAAGAGCCTTTCTGTTCTTTTTGCTAAAAGTTTTTAGCAGATTGTGCACCCTGGTAAAGGAGCAGCTCGAATGCTCAGCGTGAGCTTTGCTCTGCAAACCTCATTTTTGGGGGTTTTGTTGGAGGGTTTTGCTGCACGAGGCTTTAGAAAAGGTTATCTTGCTCTCTGTACAGGAAATTTCTGGCTTGGATTGGAACACTGGGCCCAAAGAGCTGGTGAGAGGTCTGTGAGCAGACCCAAATCTCCTGGATCTTTCCAAAGGGCTGGAGATCATCCTGTGCCACGGAGGGTTCGGTATCTCTGCAAACCAGGCTGCTGCCACTGGGATTTCCAAACTCAGGTGCCAAATCTGAAAGGGATTTTTTTTTTCTTCTTCTTTTTTTTTCTTTTTTTTTTTGTGAATAACCTGTCCTTTGCTCGTGGCTCCTTGGCTCCGTCCCCTGGATCCTGGACTGCTCCTGATAACTCGTGTTTCTCCCTTGCTCCAGTGGAGCAAACAGCTCAGTGGATTCTCCAGGAGCGTCTTCTCCAAGTGCTGTAGCTCACAGCGATGTCACTTGAATGGCTCTTAAAATTAGGTCTGTCTGGGAGAGAATCATTTAAATTCCACCGTTAAAACTCCTGGTGATTGAGAACAAACGAAACTGCTGTGAAGGCTTCAGGAACTCGCTAATGGCTGGAAAGAAGAGGGTCAGGGTCTAGTTGGGAATCGTTTAAAATCCTTCCCTCCCCATTACTCACTCTTTAAGTGACACCTTGATAGTTGCACGAGGGTAGTTAAACATGAATTGTTAATACCACCAGCTTTTGTAGGGAGGGCTCTTTTTGCTCCAAAATGAAGCTGATTTATTTTTGTGCTGGTTCCCACCAGTTGTCGAGGCCGTTAAATGTCCTTAATTGCCTGGAAATGCATTCACATAATAGAGTCCTGGTAATTCAGAGATCTAGGAGCTGATGTTTCAGTCAGCTCTCCCTCGGGAATGACGAGCCTGAAATCACCCAGTGCCTCTCATTCCCTGGCTTTTGATGGATCAGCAGCAGAGGTTCTGCAGTCTGGCTGCCATCAGCCTCAGAGGAGTAGCTGGAGAGCTCCCCAGCTGTATTTCTGTGTGTGCTGAAAAAAAAAAACACCTTGAGACCTCCAGAATCCCAGGCAGAGCAGTCTCTCAGCTGCTGGAAACCTGGAATTGTAGTGCTTTGAAGATTTGGGCTGAGACACCTCAGCTGGGGTGCCTGTGAGGGGGGCAGTGCCCTGAAAATGTCAGCAACGGGTATGAATTGTGATATTCCAGTTGTGTTTTACATCTTTTCATGAGGTTTTCGTTTTCTGAGTCCATTGAAGAGCGATTCCAAGGCTGGGGTTGTTCCACAAAGCTGATCTCTGTCTGCTTGCTCTGTGTCCTCTTATTGCCCCATTTATCCACCCATGGTGTTCAGCCAGCACCAATATTTGCTGCCTTCTTAAGCTTGATTTTTGTGTCCATACACCAGGATCTCACTCTGCTGCCTCCAGCTCTGGGATTGGGAACTTGCAAAGGGAAACCACTTTGAGTTAATAAACAAAAAAGGAACCAAAAGCTCTCAAAGTTATCGTTTTCCTTAGAGAACAAATTCACAACATGATGAGGTTTTTCTTTATAATTTACATTGTCCACTGATGGTCCCTGGAGTGTTTTGGGAGCTGCTTTGGAGCTGTAAAGCTTCTGGACACTCCCTAAGAGCAAATGTTGGAGGGCCCCTGAGCTGCCCGGGGGTGTTGGGGTGTGGGGCAGCCCCTCTGCAGAAAATGCCTGGGCCAGGTTCCCAAATCCCCATGTCCCACCTGGAAGTGGTGCCTGGCCCTCTCAGGTGCAGGAGAAACTGGTTTGGGGGCATGGGCAGGATTGGGGCTCAGCCAGGTTTGTGGCATGGCCAGGTTTGGGGACATGGCCAGGGGTGTGGCATGGCCAGGGTGTGGCATGGCCGGGGTGTGGCATGGCCAGGTTTGGGGCATGGTCAGGTTTGGGGCATGGCCAGGGGTGTGGCATGGCCAGGGTGTGGCAATGCCAGGGTGTGGCATGGCCAAGTTTGGGGGCACAGCCAGGTTTGGGGCATGGCCAGGGGTGTGGCATGGCCAGGGTGTGGCAATGCCAGGGTGTGGCATGGCCAGGTTTGGGGCATGGCCAGGGGTGTGGCATGGCCAGGGTGTGGCAATGCCAGGGTGTGGCATGGCCAAGTTTGGGGGCACAGCCAGGTTTGTGGCATGGCCAGGGTGTGGCAATGCCAGGGTGTGGCATGGCCAGGGTGTGGCATGGCCAGGTTTGGGGCATGGCCAGGTTTGGGGCATGGTCCAGGCAGGATCTGTGAGATCCAGGGGAAGAGGAGGGGAAGGGAAGATGAGTCCAGGGTAAATCCTTTTCCCAGTGATTCCCTGCAAGCTGTGACTGCTGATCCCAGCGGAGCAATCCCAGTTCCCATCTGCCACGGATCCGCCCCACTGGAAGTGCAGCGAGCCCAATTCTCTGGGTGGAAATAAATTCTCCCAGAGAAGCCGGAATTCTCTGAAGAATCCTCTGCAAAAGTGTGGCTCGAGCTTGGAATTCTCACACAGAGCAGTGTTCAGACACCCCCAGGCAAAGCTGTGCTGTCCGACCCCCACAGGTGGGGAATGCCCTCCTTTTCCTTTAAAAATAGATAATTAATGATAATAATGATAATCCAGGTTCCTTTTCCCAGGTGCTGCCGTTGTTTGTTATTCAACTGCTCCAGTAACTGGAGACACCCTTTGTGTCTTAGGATAATCCCCAGAAAATCTGGGATAAAGTCAGTGGGTTGGAATTACACCCAACCATCACTACTCTGCTTTTTCCCTTTGGATTTGGGGTCCAATGCAGTAAAAGCAGGATTTTGGGGTCCAGTCCAGTAAAAGGAAGAGTGAAAGCAGTGGGAATGGGGTGGTTTTTGGGAACATTTTTAATGGCAGAGACAGCTCCTAACTCACCATGTGTGGCCCTGGGTAAGGGGCAGACCAGGCTCGTGTTCACATCTGGAATCCAGGAGATTTTATTTCCAGTGGGAAAGGGACTGGGATAGACTGGGATGGACTGGGTGTGCTGGGCTGCTGAGTGGGAGGACAGGACTTGCCCAAGCTCGTGTTAAGGAGGTGCCCATCCTCAAATATCATCCCCCTCCTTTTTAAACAGAGAATATTGGGAATGTTTTGTTTTATTGGATTTTAACACAGCAGCCATCCAGAGCCTTCTGAGAAGCTGGAGCCGCCAGTCAAACTCTTCCCCAAGATTTTTCTCCTTCCCCTTTTGAACTTGGACTTTATATGAACTCGTGCAAGTGGTGTCTGAGGCATTTGAGGTGATGTCCCCTGCTGGGAAAGCTCAGACTGATCTCTGTGCCCTAAATGATACTGGTAAGTTATGCAGCAAGAATTTGGTACCCAAAACAAGTCTTTTAAACCCAAAATGAGATTTAAAACTCCATGTGAATTATTGAAAAATAAAACATTCCTCTTCTGGGATTTTTGTAAGTCTTTCTTACTTTTTTAAAAAAGTTGTTTTTTCTCAACTTCATGCCAAGCCTCATTCTCTTAAATAAAATTACAATTTTGGCCACGCCACCCCCTTCCCCTGGGTCTGAGCATGGGGCTGGTGGCCTCCAGCAATGTTGGTTTGTGCTGCTGAGCTGGGTCAGGAACATTTTGGAATTGGATGGGAGACCTCCAGGGCACTTCCCATGGTGCACTGAGTTCAGTAAATGCTGCTGTAAATCCCATTTATTGCAGCCACCAAGAAGAGGCCTCTGTTAGAGAATCAGGGAATATTTTGGGTTGGGAAAGGCCTCCAGGATCCTCTGTTCCAAGCGTTCTCCCAGCATGTTATGTTGGTTCCTGTACAAACGAAAATGTGCTCAGGAATTCACAGCTGGGAGGCTCCCCAGAGCCTTGGGAAGGGGAAAGCTGTGGCATGGCCAGGCCAAAACAGTAAACTCATTAACTGTGCACCTCATACTCCAATTAAATGCAGATTTTTGGGATTCCTGGCAGTGCAGCCGTGTCCTGGAGAGATGTGCCCTGACCATGGACTCAGGAATAGCCCCACAAGGGATGAGCTGGGATTCTCCCAGTTCAGCACCAAGAGAGTGAGGAGCTCGTGGAGGCCATACTGGGTCTCCACAATGTCCCCAATTATTGGTGCTGTGGGACCCTTTGTCCCCTTCTGGGAATCCCCTGGGAAGGGCACAGGCTCAGCTGAGCAAAAACCCTGGCTTGGGCCTGTCTGTCTCCCATTCAGGGTCATTTTTAGACAGTTTTTAATCAAAATGGGGGTTTGTCATTATTTGGTCTCATGCCCTGTATCTCCTGCTGTCAGATTTGTGGGATTGTGGACACCTTCCCTGCTCCAAACCCTGTCCAGCCTGGCCTTGGACACTCCCAGGGACACAAGTGAAGCCACAGCTTCTCTGGGAATTCCATCTCAGCCCTTTACAGGGAAGAATTCCCTCCCAAATCCCATCTGTCTTGGGTTGCCATGCAGGATGTGACCAAAAGTCTGGATTCTGTCCCCAGCTGTTAAAGCAGGTGTGGCAGTGACCCTGATCCCTGTGGAGATCTCTGCTGTTCATGTTCCAGCTGTTCAACAGCTGGGGCAGTGTTCTTTATCTTTCCCACAGCCCATCCTCCCTCCAGGAGATATCTCCTGTTCATGGGCCATGGAGTCCCAGGGCATGGCTGATCCAATTCCATCATCCCATTGGGAGATGCTCCAGCCAGGGGGAGGAGCCAAGCATTTCCTCCCCGGATCAAATCTGCCATTTGGAACAGCAGAGCAGCCTTTTCCCACTGGATCCCAGAGGAAAAGCAGAGCCTTGCACATCATCCCTGGAGCTTTGGAGGAAAACTGCACCTTCTCCAGGAGCACTGCTCCAACAGAAGCACATCTGTCACTGCAGGAGGATGCAGCCACCATGGAATGGGACTGCACCAACACCCTGCCTGACTGACGGGGGGCAGCTTGGATTCTCACTCTGCCTGTGTTTTGGGGTTGTTGTTTGTAATACTGTATTTCTGTTTTAATTTTTCCTAGTAAAGAACTGTTATTCCTATTCCCATATCTTTGCCTGAGAGCCCCTGAATTTCAAAATTATAATAATTTGGAGGGAGGGGGTTTATATTTTCCATTTCAAGAGAGGCTCCTGCCTTTCTCGGCAGACACCTGGCTTTCAAACCAAGACACCATCCCACCCTGCCATCCCTCATTTTTAAACCATTCTCCCTTTTCTGTGTGAAATTTCCTCTTTTGGGTTGTGCCAGACTGGTTCCAAAGTGTCAGGGAAAAAGGAAAACCCTGGTTCTGCTGCTTGACTTCTGTTCCTGATGGCTGATGTTGGCTCCTGGCAGAGAGGATTGATTTTATTTCCATTTAAATCTGGACATGCAGGAGAGGCTCAGCCATGAAGAAAAGCCTCTGAGTTGGTTGGATTTTGGGATTTGATCAAAACCAAGGTTAAAATTGAGGGGTGTGCATGGGCCTGTTAAAATTCTGACAGCTCTTTTTGGGAGAAATCTCCTTAAAGTGATAAAACTGCTCCAAAGTGCTGCTGATTTTAGATTTTCAAATTAAAAATGCATGGAATGTGGGATTTTTAGATTGGCTTCCTGTTTCCAGGACAATGTGGGAACTCAGTCCTGGGTTATTTGTCCAGTTTCAGGGATTCAGGAATGGGGTTTAGAGCTGCCAGTGAGATTTGACAAATTCTACTCATGTATTGTGGTAACTATAAATATATTTATAGTATATTTTCATCTGACATGTGTGGTGGAGCTTGGCATCTTAAGGAGTATTTTTATCTTGATTTATCGATTATATGTTAGATATACTGAGATGCATAAAATATATATAAAAATACATTTATTTATATAATATATTTATATATATTATACATTGATATATATAAAATACAGATTAATACATGTATTGATATATAAAATCTATATTGATATATGAAATAGATATTGACATGTGTGTTGATATATATCTCAATATCTATTGAAATATCTATGTGGTATTTGTTAGACAAATTTAACATGAAAAGTTAGATATATTTATAGACAGGTTTATAAACTCACTCTGGAATTAGAGTTTGACTCCTCAGCTGATTTTTTCTTTACCCTCCAAATTCCCTGAGATATTCCTTTATTTACAAGCTTAAATTTTTTCCCCTTTATTCTCCGTCAACTCTGTCATTTCCCTCTTTGCTTTTTCATTTTTTTTGATTAACGTTTTACCCAAAAATCTTCGAGCAGTGAGCTGTTCTGAAAAATCAAAATACGATTAAAATAATAACTGCTTATCACATCCTCCTCTCCCTGCCATGATTTCTGCCCTTTTCCCACCTGGAGCTGTCCCAAGAGTGAGGCCAGAGAGGCAGGAGCAGAATCTCTGCCGAGTTTCCTGCAGGAACAAACCCAGGGATGCTGCTGGGATAAAGGGTGGAAAATCCTGTGTGGATAAAACCCTGCTGGCAGCACTGGCATTTCAGGGCATTTCTCCCAACTGGGGCCAAAACTCTGACATTCCCTGGTTCGTGCTGGATTCCAGGTTTGATTCCAGGACCTGTTTTGAAACAGCAGCAACTCAGCGTGGATTTGTGTTGGGCCAACACTTCACCCAAAATATCCCTCGGAATGCTCAGAATAGAACAATTAGGCAGCAGGAATAGACCTGATTATTTATTTTTTCAGCCCTGGCAGTGGAGAGAAGCTGTTTGGAGTTATTTTAAGCTTTTCTTTGTGCATGGAGCAGCCCTGCTGAGCGTCTCTGATGCTGGAAACACACAGAGCAGATTCCAGAGCTCGGGACACTTTGTCACCTTGTAAGGAAAAGCCTTTCCCTTGGGGGGCTTGTGCAATGTGCATCTATAGAATAATATTCTAATTCGAAAATAATTGGAAGGAGATACTCTTGACATTGCAAGTCGGGGAGAATAAAAAGGAGTTTGGGTTAATGTGACAGAGCACTTTTAATGCCTGCGAGCGGGTGGAAACAATAAAGAACTTCAGGGACTTTAATCTTGTTTGTCAAGTAATTTATCACAGTTGTTTTCATAAATCTCAGAGATAATCAGCATCCGTGGCAAATGGAACTGGATTAAACATGAGCTGCTGGGTTGTTCTGTTCAGCTGGGTCTTGTAGCACAACGTGTCAGGATTTTCCTGGGACACGACTGCAGAGCAGCGTCTCAGACACTGGAGAGGGGCTTGGGAAGATTGAATTCCATCTGAAAATTCCAGGGACAACAGGTCTGCATTGCCGCTGCTCCCTCCTGGCAGCTGAATCCTGGGGAATGAGGCCAACCAGAGCTTCTCAGGGCTTGTGGATGGAGGTGATCCCAATTCAGGGGATCCTTGCAGAGCAATTCCTGCCTTTCCACAGGGATCCCATGGTTTTAGGGACCATTCCATCACATCAGACACTTTCTGGCTCTGCACAACTCCTGGGGCAGCCAGGGGGGTCGGGCTCTGCTCCAGGGAACAGGGACAGGAGGAGAGGGAACGGCCTCAGGCTGGGCCAGGGGAGCTCAGGGTGGACACCAGCGGGAATTTCCTCATGGAAAGGGTGGGCAGGGGCTGCCCAGGGAGTCTCCATCCCTGGAGCTATCCCAGGAAGGACTGGAGGTGGCACTGAACTGGGGACAAGGTGGGCATCAGGCACAGCTTGGACTCGATGATCTCAGAGGTCCTTTCCAACCTCAAAGATTCTGGGATTGAAAACACTGCTCAGGAAATTTCTGATTTTGCTTGAATTTTTTTGCCTGGAAATTTTTTTTGCCTGGATTTTTTTTTTTTCCCTGGAAATTGTTGCCCTTTTCACTAATTCAAGGATGATTTAGGGAACTGCACTTTGGATTTGAAGGTTTCGGAGCAAAACCTTCCATGGTTTGTCAATACCTTCCAGGGGAGTCCCCATCCCTGGGGGATTTAACAGCCATGGGAATGTGACACTTGGGGACACAGCTTAGGGTGGCCTTGGCAGTGCTGGGGATTTTCTGAGAGGGCTTTTCCAACCTCAACAACTCCATGACCAAAGAGGTATTTCTGGGATATGGACAGGTATTTGGGATATTTNAATTTTTTTGCCTGGAAATTTTTTTTTTCTTGTTTTTTTTTTTTCCCCTGGAAATTGTTGCCCTTTTCACTAATTCAAGGATGATTTAGGGAACTGCACTTTGGATTTGAAGGTTTTGGAGCAAAACCTTCCATGGTTTGTCAATACCTTCCAGGGGAGTCCCCATCCCTGGGGGATTTAACAGCCATGGGAATGTGACACTTGGGGACACAGCTTAGGGTGGCCTTGGCAGTGCTGGGGATTTTCTGAGAGGGCTTTTCCAACCTCAACAACTCCATGACCAAAGAGGTATTTCTGGGATATGGACAGGTATTTGGGATATTTTGGGATATTTTGGGATAAGGACAGCAGAAGTGCC
>VWZS01009193.1:393928-409592 GCA_013397075.1 Rhabdornis inornatus
AATATCCTACAAAAATCCAGTAAAAAATATCCTACAAATACACTACAAAGTTAACAAATATCCTGCAAAAATCCAGTGACAAATATCCTACAAAAATCCAGTGACAAATATCGTACAAATACACTACAAGGTCAACAAATATCCTACAAAAACCCAGTAAAAAATTCCCTACAAAAATCCAGTGACAAATATCGTACAAATACACTACAAAGTTAACAAATATCCTACAAAAACCCGGTAAAAAATATCCTACAAAAATCCAGTGACAAATATCCTACAATACACTATAAAGTTAACAAATATCCTACAAAAATCCAGTAAAAAATATCCTACAAAAATCCAGTGACAAATATCGTACAAATACACTACAAAGTGAACAAATATCCTATAAATATCCAGAAACAAATATCCTACAAATACACTACAGGGTTAAAAAATATCCTATAAATACACTAGAAGGATAACAAATATTGTGTAAATATCCCATAACAAATATCCAACAAATAATCTACAAAGTTAACAAATATCCTACAAAAATCCAGTAAAAAATACCCTAAAAATATACTACAAGGATAAAAAATATCCTATAAATATCCAGTAACAAATATCCTACAGGGTTAACAAATATCCTACAAGTTTAACAAGTATCCTACAAATACACTACAAGCATAACAAATATCCTGCAAATATCCAGTAACCCTTGTAGGATAAATGTTCTTGTTAAGTAAATTATTAAAATTATCTTTGGTATAAATCATTAATTTCTTCTGTGCAGCTGCTGTGAGATTTCTAATTTATATTTAAAGTCTTACCCAAGTCAAGCCTAAGCTGGTTTTTTTTTATGCTTTTTCTCTTTTCTAGACAATGCTTTTTTTAATGTGGAAATTGGCAAAGTCATCCAAACTCCTGGAAGTTTTCAGTGCTGACCAAATATTCCAAATTATTTGCTCCTGTTCTGAGGAAATTATGGAATTTTGAGGTTACAGTCATTGCAAAACCCAGGGATATTTTTTACTGGATATTTGGAGAATGAGAGGGAGAGAAAAGTCATAATTCAAGTCAGTGACAATTATCCTACAAGGATATCCCACAAGGATATTTGGGGTTGACATTAATTGGGATTTTTGCCTCCCTCTCATCCATTTCTGGCTGCTTGGAAGGTTCAGCAGTGTCCTGATGGTTTTTGTGGAATGGCACAAGGACAGGGTTGGGACAGCAGGACAGGGATGGAGACTTGGGCTTTGCAGGGCTTTGTCTAAATCCCAAACAAATCCTGGTCTGGTTGAATCCTGTCTTGTGTCCCACTGGAGCATCCTTGGGGTGGAAAACCCCCAGGGATGAAAGGCTGGAGGTGCACAAACCTTTTCCCCTGTGAAAAACCTCAATTCCCAATAAATTTCCCATTTGCTCCCATTAATCCAGGAGAGCCTTGGAGCCTCTCCTGCTCTGCTCCGGCCCCAGGAACAAGGGGACACCTTCATCCTGGAATCTCTTTATCCTGGAATCTCTTTATCCTGGAATCTCTTTATCCAGGAGAGGTTACATGCCAAGGATGCACAAATATCATCAAAACCCTCAGGGTTTTCCTCACAAATCTGGACCAGCCTGGATCTTGGGAATGGGACATGAAAGGCCCTCAAAAGAGGAGTAATTGGGGAATTTGATGGGTGGAGGACTTCAGAGAGGATGTTGCTCCCTGATTTGGGAATTTTGGCACTTCCTGCAGGTTTTCCCTTTGCTGCAGCTCGAGTTATTAAAAGCTCAGAGTTAACAAGGAATTCTCTGGTTTATTTGTTTCTATAAAACAATGTGGAGCTCACAGTGCCCCAGAATGCAAAGTGAATGGTGCCATTCCCACTTTTAATTGCAGGGAAACTGAAAATAAACAGGGCAGGGGTGAAGACCTCGCTCAAGGTCATGTGGAAGAGAGAGAGCTAAATCCAAGAATTTGAGTCATCTCAGAATCTTGGAATGGTTTGGGTGGGAAGGGGCTTAAATCCCGGCCCCTGGATGGGCAGGGACACCTCCCACTATCCCGGGGTGCTCCAGCCTGGCCTTGGACACTTCCAGGGTTGGAGCAGCCACGGCTCCTCTGGGAATTCCATCCCAGTCCCTTCCCACCCTCACAGGGGAGATTTTTTTCCCAATATCCCGTCCAAACCCTAACTCTTCCAGTTTAATCCACTCCTCATTATCCTATCACTCCATCCCCCTGTAAAAATCCAGGCTGAACCCTACCAGTGAATCCTATTTTATCTCCAGAGGAAACTCAACTTAAAAGATGTGGAGCCGAGATGCTCCCATCAGAACCTTTGCAGCCATAAAAGAGGTGAAACTTCCCCCAAAACTCTCGGAGCGTTCAGTGCAAGTACCAGGAGCCAAATCCAGAAGGAATAATAACAGAGTCAAGGATAAAGGGACAAAGTGAGTCAATCCAATCCTTATGCAGGGATAATATTTCTTACTGTCCAAGGAGAATATTAAGCTGCTGGCTAGGAAGAAAAAAAGGAATAAGCAGAGAAAGTTATTAAGGAATGATAATGGAGAGAAGGGAATATTATGTTGATTCTCCCAACAGTTATGAATGAATAAAGATACAGTGGCTGTGATAAAAAAATCACATTTCCCTGGAGAGAATGGAAAAAAACCCAACCACTGCCAAATCCTGATCATTCTTTCAAATGCTGAGCACCGAAATAACCCCACCTTTTCAAGTTTACTGCTGATAAGTCCTAATCGGACCCTTTGAGTCATAAAAACATTCCTAGATTTCCATCTGCTTGGAGAGGAGCAATAAATCACCAGGATGGGGCAGACGGCTCCTCCGGCAGCAGTCCTGGAATCACTCATTTGGCACTTGAAAATAAAAGTGAGAACGACAAACCTGCCGTGTGTTCGGTGGCTGTAATACCTCAAATATTTATAATGCATCGAATGTTGCTGTGTTACAACAGTCACAGAATGGTGGGAGCAGCTCCCTGGCAGAGACTCTGGAATTGGAAAATCCAGCGGCCTCTCAGTGCTGGAGGAGGCGACTGGCTGCGTCGAAGAGTGAATTTTTTAAAATAAACCAAAAACCGGTGATTCTTTCAAGTCACCGTTCCCCTCAGGGCGGATTTTGCATCTTCCTGCAGCTCAGGGGAGAGCTGGGCAGGGCACCCTCGAACCAGGGGAGGTTTTGTGGTGGAAATGACTGAAAATGAGCTGCCATGGAATTCTGGGCAGCGGGAGCCATGGAATTCTGGGAAGGGGAGCCATGGAATTCTGGGCAGCAGGAGCCATGGAATTCTGGGTGGTGGGAGCCATGGAATTCTGGGCAGCAGGAGCCATGGAATTCTGGGTGGTGGGAGCCATGGAATTCTGGGCAGCAGGAGCCATGGAATTCTGGGCAGCGGGAGCCATGGAATTCTGGGCAGCAGGAGCTATGGAATTCTGGGAAGAGGAGCCATGGAATTCTGGGAAGAGGAGCCATGGAATTCTGGGCAGCAGGAGCTATGGAATTCTGGGAAGAGGAGCCATGGAATTCTGGGAAGAGGAGCCATGGAATTCTGGGCAGCATGAGTTATGGACTGCTTGGAAGGGGCGCCATGGAATTCTGGGCAGCAGGAGCTATGGAATTCTGGGTAGCAGGAAACATGGAATCCTGGGAAGGGGAGCCATGGAATGCCTCAAAGCTCAGAGACAAAGTTTGGTGGCGATGGTGTTGTATTTGTGTCCAGGTTTCCCTGGAATCCAAGGGCTCTCCCTGCATGGCTCAGGGCTGTTGGGGTGGGTGTTTAATTAGGGTTGGGTTGGGTGTCTCATTAGTGCTGGATGTTTAATTAGGGTTCACCATTACGGGCAGAAAGACACCTCAGAGCTCTGAGGGTTTGCACAGGGCAGGAATTAGGCTGGGAATGACCTTTCCCCTTCCACCTGGACAGAGATTAAACCACAGCAGATGCTTGGAGGAGAAAATGGGATCTCACCCGGCCTCAGCCGAGCATCTGGAACGTTTCCTCCCTACAACCTGTTGGGAAGTGAATTTAGGGAGCAATTCCCGCTGCTCCCTTCTGCCGTTTGCCACAGGCTTTTCCAGCCCTTCTGTTGGCAGCGTCCAGCTGGATGGGTCTGACAGGGAGAGGCAGGACAGCGATCTTGGCTCTGTCAGCGGGATCAGAGTGATCCAGGATGACGCTGATGGATGCTGGAATGGCAGCCCTGGACCGCGACGTTCCTGGGCCGGTGCACAGCAGAATGAGTTGAGCGCTGGCCAAGCTCTGAGCTCTCCGTTCCTCACAGCAATGACAGCCAGCGACCCCAGATTTCCCTTTTTAGGCCACTGTTTGCCATGAAAATCCTGCTTTGGGGATCTTTTGGGGAAGAAGTTCGGGGCAGTTTCCAGGCCCGGGCTCTCAGGGATGGATCTCGGTGCTGGATGTCTAAATTGGGATTTCACCCTCGCGGTTATCTGGCACATGCAGAGGGTTGCTCTTGTTCTCAGGAATGAAGTAATCCTAAAGGTTAAGCCTGTGGGGTGTTCTCAGCCCTGCAAGAATTAATATGGTGACATTTAACTGCTATTAGAGAAAAAAATAAATCTCATTTTTTGCCTTCCCACACCCCCGCCCTCCCCTCCTTTTTTTTCCTTGGAAAAACGTGTGAGGTGTTTGTTTTGTAGCAGTGGTTGTTTAAAATAAATCCTCAGCTCCCACCACTGCCTGGGCTGCAGCAGATGGATTGGGGCTGTCCCTGCTGCCCCAGCCCCCCTGGCACATCCTGACTTTTTAATGGCCGCTCCATCAGCTCTTCCATGGGGAGCCCTGTCCCAGGAAACACAGGAATGGGATCCCTGCAGATGCCAGCAGGAAATCTCCAGCAGGGATGTCACATTTGCAGTTTTTCATTAATCTGGGGATTTTTTCTACCAGCTGTTCATTGTGCTGGACCCTGGGGTCGGCGTGGTGGAGGAAAGATGTGGAGCCATGGATTTGTTGTGTTTCCTGAAGTACGGGGTGGGATATAATCCATGGCTGGGTTGGGATGTCCCTACACTGGAATCATTTTACTCCTCCAGTCAGAGCTGGCTCTCCTCTCCCTGTTAATTTGCTGGACAAAAATGACTTTTGACATATTTGGCTCCTTAAAAATATCTTTATTGTATTTATTTACCAAGTTAATGCAAGAAATGAGAGAATAATCCTGGTTTGGGGGCTTGGTCCAGCAAAATCTTTTCCCCTTGGCTCTGCTGGGCTTTAGATCATTATTTTTTCTCTTTTTTTCTCCTTTTTTCCATCCCTTTTTTTTGCTCTCTTTTCTCTCCACTGAAACCAAGTCCACCTCTATTAATATCAGTTATCCTTGCTGTAAAAATCAGCCCATTCATCAGAATAAATAACCCCTCTCTAAAATGATGATCATAAGAAAGGGCTGAGTTAACACAAATTTTCCTGCCTTTTAAGGGAATGACCATCGTTGGACAGCACAAAAACAGATCAATAAATTTTTGTTTCCTGTAGTTTTCTCTTAAGATTAATATTTTTGACTTAAATATTGAGAACACATAGGCAAGTTATGATGCACTTGTGCAGTTTTGTACAGCCAACAATTTTTCTGGTATCAAAAGCTGATTGATTTTCCATTTAAATTAATCTTAAAGAGTCTCAGTTTATGAAGTCAAGTGGACATAAACCAGCTCTGGATACATTAGGGAGGAATTTGGGGATGTGATGGAGTTGCTTTGTTTTGTGGAACTCCAGATCAAAGATACAGGGAAAAAATCTGGGAAAGATCCAGCCAAAAAAAAATTTATAAATTAATAACCCTGATAACAAAGAGGATGAAGATTTGAAATGGATCCCTCCTGACAGGGAGTGTTTGCAGTATTTGATCAGCGCCTTCTTGGCAAATCTCTCTTTTTTGTACCCGGTATTGTTTTATTTTAAATTGTCACCGCTTATTCCATCTCATTGCCCAAACCCAGTTTCAGGAGAGCAGCTCCTCCCAGCTCTGATCCCTTCTGTTGTTTATTCCTGTTTCCCAAAGCACCAGGGATGTAAAATGAGGGATCCTTCAGCCCAAATCTTCCGAGCCATTTGCTGGAGACCTCACCGTGGCCCTGTGGCGGTGGCAGGATGGACAGGCCCTTAAAAAGCCCTTTTTTGACTGGATGGAGTGGCCCTAAAAAAAACCTTTTTTACAGGATGGAGTGGTCCTATAAAGCCCTTTTTTGACTGGATGGAGTGGCCCTAATAAAGTCCTTTTTTGACTGGATGGAGTGGCCCTAAAAAAAATTTTATTGACTGGATGGAGTGGCCCTAAAAAAAGCCCCTTCTAGACTGGGTGGAGTGGCCCTAAAAAAAACCTTTTTTTGACTGGATGGAGTGGCCCTAAAAATCCCTTTTTTACAGGATGGAGTGGTCCTACAAAGCCCTTTTTTGACTGGATGGAGTGGTCTTATAAAGCCCTTTTTTGACTGGATGGCGTGGCCCTAAAAACCCTTTTTTAGACTGGATGGAGGGGACCTAAACAAAACCTTTTTAGACTGGATGGAGTGGCCCTAAAAAAGCCCCTATTTTGACAGGATGGATGGCCCCTAATAAAGTCCTTTTTTTGTGCCAGCAGAGCTCAGCTGGACATGGACGGGGACCTGCAGCCACTTCCATGGCTCAGAATTCCATGCTCTGGTCTTACCCACTCTGCACTTGAGCTCCTCCCCTGGAAGTCGGGATGGGCTCGAGTTCTGAGCCTGCAGAATCAACAGGAGCTGGTACAGACCCCGTGTGGCTGCTGGGGTTGGGAATGTGGGAATTCCTCCTGGAACGCCAAAGGAAACGGCCTCAGGGAGTGTGCAAATACCCTCTTCAGGCTGGATTTTTGGGAAAATTTCTGCATCCAAAGCACTTTTCCAGCCCTGCACAAGGGTGGAGTCCCCATCCCCAGGGGGATTGAACAGCTGTGGGGACTGGCAGTGCTGAAGGATGGGTGGGCAGATGATCCTGAAAGTCTTTTTCAACCCAAACAATTCCATGATTTTATTCTGGTTTCGAATGGACTCCACTAGACCTGTGAGTCCCACCTGATCCCACCTGAGCACCTCAAGTAGTTCTGGAACCATGGAGATAAGCTCTGTGCCCTTGAAGGGCAAAACAAAGCTGTACATAGTCAAGAGGTCAAAATAAATTAAGATTAAATGGGATTAAAATGCTCCTTGCAAGTGAGAACCTGCTCTGCCCTCTGTGTCCAAAAGTGACAATTCCTGTTCTGAAGCCAAAGAGCATCACCTGGGGTTTCCAGGTGAGGCCAGTGGTTGTGCAAACTGGGCCTCTCCCATTCCTCTTTTCCAAAAAATATTCCAGGAATGACTCGTGGCTACATCAGCTGGATGGGAACGTTGTACTCAGTTTGTCAGAATTGATAAATGTGTGGGTTTTTAAGCAGTTTTTTCTCTGGAAGTTTTTTTCCCTGGAAGTTTCATTTCATCCCACAAATGGGCAGAAAATAAAGCACTGAAGTGTCCCCACCCATCACCCGCCCTCTGTTATCTGGTCTTGTTTTCCAAGGCACAGTAATTAAAATGCAGGGAGGAATTTTTAATTTTCATATTTTGTCCATTTGGGTGAATTTGCTCTTCAGGTGCCTCCAAATAATGGGAGGGTTTGGGGGCTGAGAGGTGTT
Organism: Rhabdornis inornatus; assembly: GCA_013397075.1. NCBI lineage: Eukaryota > Metazoa > Chordata > Aves > Passeriformes > Rhabdornithidae > Rhabdornis > Rhabdornis inornatus. Next base: position 401,585 of record VWZS01009193.1, read on the forward strand.
TTATTGGGAATGTGTGGAAAAAGGCAAACTGGAGCGCTTGTACTTAGCAGAGGCAAAAAGGAATTTTCTTTTCCAGGTATTTTTGACTGTCAAGGAGCTTCAGCCACCAGCTCAGCCACCTCCCCCCACACCAGGAGTTCTTTCATTCCAGGTTATTCTCAATATACTTTAAAAATGGCAACTCTGACAAATCTACTTTTATGGGACGCTTGTGCTTAACAGATTTTTTTTTCCTGTATTATTCTTCCCTTCTAAAAGCAGAGCATTATTTAAAGTCAGCCCACAAAACTCTCATAAATAATGAGCTGGGAAGCAGGGAAGGCCACAGGCTGTAGCTGCTGTGAGAATTCCAGCATTTACTCAACTCCCAAAGTCCTAAACCAGCTCTTTCCCCAAAACATTTGCAACCAAACTGCTCCCTGCAGCACTCGTGGATTCAATGACAGAAATTGTTAGGAATGCTGTAATATAATTTGTAAATGATGTTGATTTACACATTCCAAAGGCTTTTGAAGCAAATAGATTGTGTTCATTTTCTCCAACAAGCTGCACATTCAGAACAACCATTGGAACACTCCATTTAAATATATATGCAATTAAACTAATGATGTTTTAGAACATCCTAAATAACAACACAGCACAAGGACAGCTGTCCACAGCCTCTGTTGAGGTTTTCATTTCTGCTGCAGAGTTTGCTGGTTTAATTTTTTACAAATATTGATCAAAATTATCCTTTTTGCTGCATCTCTGAGAGCAGCAGCTGCCCCCAGCTCAGAACTGGCCGTGAGAGGAGGAAAGGATGGCAATTAAAAAAAAAAAAAAAAAAAAAAGCTGTTCAGGTGTAAAATTGGGGTAAAACTTGATGCTTTCAGATGGTGTAGAGACGCTCCAGGGGAAGGGAGAATTAGGCCCCGGAATATTCCGTGTAATTATGCAAATTGATGTTACGGAAAGAGATTTTAATTGGGCATGCCCAATGAGATTTGGAAAATGCCAGGTCCTGGATCTGGGTGGGTCGGTTCTATCAAAGAATTCTCACGGGCTGAGGAAAAGAAACATGCCAGGACCTCTGCTGAGGCCTTTCCTGATGCTCACCTTCGTGGGATCATGGAATCATGGGATTGTGGGATTGTGGAATCATGGAATCGTGGGATCGTGGAATCACGAAATTGTGGAATCGTGGAATCATGGAATCATGGGATCATGGAATCGTGGAATCGTGGAATTGTGGAATCATGAGATCATGGAATCATGGGATCATGGGATTGTGGGATTGTGGAATCACAGAATCATGGGATCATGGAATCGTGGGATTGTGGAATCATGGGTTCGTGGAATCATGGAATACTGGAATTGTGGAATCATGGGTTCATGGAATCATGGGATCATGGGATTGTGGGATTGTGGAATCACAGAATCATGGGATCATGGAATCGTGGCATCACGGGTTCATGGAATCATGGGATTGTGGAATCATGGAATTGTGGAATCATGGAATCATGGGATCATGGAATCGTGGAATCATGGAATCATGGGATCATGGGATCATGGAATTGTGGGTTCATGGAATTGTGGGTTCATGGACTCATGGAATCGTGGAATCATGGAATTGTGGAATCATGGGATCATGGAATCGTGGAATCATGGAATCATGGGATCATGGGATCATGGAATTGTGGGTTCATGGAATTGTGGGTTCATGGACTCATGGAATCGTGGAATCATGGAATTGTGGAATCATGGGATCATGGAATCGTGGAATCATGGAATCATGGGATCATGGGATCATGGAATTGTGGGTTCATGGAATTGTGGGTTCATGGACTCATGGAATCGTGGAATCATGGAATTGTGGAATCATGGGATCATGGAATCGTGGAATCATGGAATCATGGGATCATGGGATCATGGAATTGTGGGTTCATGGAATTGTGGGTTCATGGACTCATGGAATCGTGGAATCATGGAATTGTGGAATCATGGGATCATGGAATCGTGGAATCATGGAATCATGGGATCATGGGATCATGGAATTGTGGGTTCATGGAATTGTGGGTTCATGGACTCATGGAATCGTGGAATCATGGAATTGTGGAATCATGGGATCATGGAATCGTGGAATCATGGAATCATGGGATCATGGGATCATGGAATTGTGGGTTCATGGAATTGTGGGTTCATGGACTCATGGAATCGTGGAATCATGGAATTGTGGAATCATGGGATCATGGAATCGTGGAATCATGGAATCATGGGATCATGGGATCATGGAATCGTGGAATCATGGAATCATGGGATCATGGGATCATGGAATTGTGGGTTCATGGAATTGTGGGTTCATGGACTCATGGAATCGTGGAATCATGGAATTGTGGAATCATGGAATCATGGGATTATGGAATCGTGGAATCATGGAATCATGGGATCATGGGATCATGGAATACTGGCACAGTTTGGGTTCAAGGGATGTTAAAGCCCTTCCAGTGCCACCCCTGCCATGGCAGGGACACCCCCACTGTCCCAGGGTGCTCCAAGCCCTGTCCAACCTGGCCTTGGACACTTCCAGGGATGGGATCCTTGTTCCCCATCAAGCATTTCCCAGGAAGGGATTTTCCCCACACAGTCCAGTTCTTTCCCCACTCTGAGCTCCTGATTAATTTTCATCAGTAAATAAACCTCCAAGTAAAACTCACTTCCAGGTAATGACTCCTGGTTTGAACTCACATCAACTCCCAACATCTTCATCACCTCTTCATTCCCATAATTGCTGCTTCTGTTTGCCACCAGCCCTTCCAAGGTGCTTTCACTCCATGCAGGAATCACCGAGGTTCAGCTCGTTAGGAGAGGAGACCCCTCATTAACTGTGAATATTAAATGAAACAGCTGAGTTGGTAACCAAACCAACAAAGGCACGGCCGCCTCTCCCTGGGATTGGGGACGCAGTCGTCTCCTTCATGGATTAATTATATGGTCCATTATACTGAAATGAGGGGTTTGATATCGAGACCGGTTTTGTTCTGGAGTTTTTCTACTCTGCAGCTGCTTTAATGCTCTTTATCTTTCTGGGAACGAGCGGCAAATTACAGATTTCTTAACCTGAAGGACGAATTTAGAAAGTTTTGGATGTCTCTTATTTAAAATGAGTTCCAGGAGAAATGTCCAGCCTGTGGAGCGGGAGGCTGGTGCAGCTCTGTCCTGCTTTGATCCCTCCCACGTTTTTTGGAAGCAGCCAAAAAACAGGAACAGACCCCAGCCCACATCCCCAGGCACAATCCCTGCCCTTGGAAGGAATTTCACCTCTTTGGGCTCCGCTCTCCTCCTGTAGGTTCACAACCATGATCCACCAGTAACTCCCCATTTCAGACCTCTGCAACTGGGCTAAACTGGGGGAAAAAAGTTCTTTGGCTCATGCCAAAACTGCTCTGGAAGCTGAACCAAAACACTGTAAATTAGAAAAAAAAATTCAGGATCGCTTCAAAATCTACCCAAAACAAACAAAATTGATAGGATCAAAGGTGTTCTACAGCTTCAGGACAGGCCAGCTTGGATTGTGGCTCTGCTGGGATGGGGACAAAGCTGTGGCACGTCCAGGACATCCAGGCTGGGAGGGGAGATCCATCAGGGTGTTGGGGTGATTCTGTTTCCCCTCTTTCCCCTGAAGGTGGAGCAGCCACATCCAGAAGCTCAAGGAATTCTTGGACATCAATGCTGGAGTCTCCTGCCTGGTGTCAGGGAATGAGCAGAGGGGATTTTCAAGGTAAAACACCCGGAATAAATTAATTAACTGACTAAAGGAACACTAACGAGCTGTGCAAGCACCTCAATAAACTCATCTCTGCTCCAGCACCGAAGGAAAATTCAGGTTTTGATGAGGGTGGTGACACTTGAAATGATACTTCAAAGACAGGGATAAGGACCAAGCACTTGGAAATGAGGGATGTGTTTATCTGCAGCAGCTGTCGAACTGGGGGAATGGGAAAATTCAATTTGTCTCATAATTGTCTTTTGTACAAACAGGCAGTGGCCCTCCAGCCAGGCAGCTCCGAAAAAAGCCTCTAATTATTGCATATAATAACTCCCAACATTAATCTTGGCTGTTGCTTGTACAAAAATTACAAATTACTGCACCAAATCTTATTACTGCAAATATTAAAAGTTACTCAGCATTTATTGGAACTTTGATTTTTTTTTTTGCCTTGTAACTTCGTGTTAATTTTCTCCATATTTCACAACTCCAGCCAGTGAGGTTTGAGAGTGTCAAAAATTCATTGCTCTGAGACTGGACTTGTGGAAAAAGGAGGAGAGGCCTTGAAGTCAGGAATATTGGGATTTGGCCAACTCCAGGAATTCCTTCTTGCCCCAGGGGTGTTCCTCAGGAGTTGTTTAGTTTAGAAATCAGCAGAAAACTTGAAATTGTGTTTTTTGAGCCCCCAAACCATCCAAGTCTTCCCTCCCTGTAGGAATTCAGGCTGGGGAATTTAATTCTGGAGAATTATGGGGAATTTAAAGCTGATAATGCTTTTGGGAGCTTTGCTGGACTAGACTGGGAAGGAGGAAGAATTCTCACAGGACTGAAAGGGATCCAGAAATATCAAAATCCAACTCCAATTTTCAGTTATTATTGGTCTGACATTCACAGATGGAGTTTCCAAGGCTTCTGTTCCAAACGTGCTGGATCAAGTCTTAAATGAGTTTTTATCACTTTTTATTACTGTCAGATCTCGAGCTGCTTTGAGCACCGGAACTTTCTGGGGCTCTGGTGTGCAGGAGGACTCAGGACCATACAGGATCATCTTTACATGCCTGAAAATTCATGGAATTATTGAATCCTGGAGTGGTTTGGGTTGGAAAGAGCCTTAAATCCCACCCAGTGCCACCCCTGCCATGGCAGGGACACCTCCCACTGTCCCAGGCTGCTCCAGCCTGGCCTTGGACACTTCCAGGGATCCAGGGGCAGCCACAGCTCCTCTGGGAATTCCATCCCAGCCCCTCCCCACCCCCACAGGGAGGAATTCCTTCCCAATATCTCATTTATTCTGAAGCAGGAACACAGACATGCCAGGTAGCAGCCGAACAAAAAAAAAAACGAAAATATTCAGAGCTTCTCCCAGTAACCAAGGAATTTTTTTGTCCTTTTTTTTCCTTTTGCTGCTGTGCTGAAAAGCAGAAGAAAAGTTTGGGAATGCAGTCACTTAAGTCATGAAGAATTTAAAGTGTAAGACAATGTTCTTTTTTAGACTGTGCTTCTACAGAAACAGAGTTTGGAAATTTTTCTCCAAGGTATTTATAGAATTCTCTCTGTTCTCCCCTAAATAATCTCTGAGGTTTTTTTTTCCCATGTCTAATTCTCAGTTTTTGAAGGTTTCTTTGGGTGTTTTTTTGACATTTGATTTTTCTGGGGGGTAGCAAGGATTCTTTTGAATATTTTCCCACTTTAATTCGGAGGGTGAAGCCAAGCCATGAAGCCTTCAAGCAGCAGAGTTGGGGTTGAACTTGGAGACACAACTTTTGGAGCTGGGAATTGGGTGTCCCATAATAATCATCCTCTTCTGCATTCTCCCTGCCCCTTGCATCGTCTGTGGTTGTTTTTCCAGCAGATATTTGCAGTGTGTGATCCCATTTTTCCAGCTGGGAACGTGGAGGGAGCTCTGTGTTGTCCGGAGGCTTTTCCAGGCACGGAACATCTCCCGTGCACCCAGGACAGGGGCAGCTCTGCCAGCTTCCCTTGGCTGCTCTGCCTCCAGGGAGGCTTTTCCTCCCCAAAACCACCCCACAAAAGCAGAGGATTGAGGAATCTCCCAGAGCAGTGGGATTTGGAACCAGGAAGTGGCGTTATCCCAGCAGTGTGGAGCTCAGCTCCGTTCTGTGCAAAGCCAGCCTGGCTTTGCTTTTAAAAAGCCTGATGATGGTTCCATTTAGAGATTTTTTTTTTCCCCCTGGACTGTCAATCATTCATTTATCACTCTGTCAATCATTAATTTATCACTCTGTCAATGCATAAGGAATTCCTGTCAGGACTGAGCTAACAATGTCTGATTTTCCCACCTCTCCAGACTGATCCTTATCTCCAAGTGGAATCATTCAGCTCCTACAAAGCACCACATTTCCTCCTCTATTTGATAATAATCCTCTGCTTTAGGCATGGGGGTTTTTGCCCCTCTGATTGGTTTTAGGGTAAATGTGGTTTGTTCCTCCCAATGCCAGATTTTGGTCCTGGAGTGAATGGAAATCCTGAATTCCTCGTGCTCAGCCCAGGTTATCTGAAATAATAATCTGATTTCTGCAGTTCAGAGCTCGGTGTGAGGCCATGAATCCTACAGAAATCATTAATTAAATAGTCCCTGAAATCATTAATGAAATAATCTCTGGACCTGTTAATGTGTGTAACTGCAGCAGAGTCGTTTTGAATCCTCAATATCCCTGAAAAGCAGAAACCCAGAGTTCTCTTTAAAAGATGTTCTGCACTTATATTTGATTATCATTTGTTTTGTGGCATCACAGAGTTCTGTGCTCCAGACTCAACCCCAGAAAATCAAGAGGTAAATTAATTCCCTTTGCATTCTGTGCTTTATAAAGGATGAGGAAGCTCCAAGGTATCCCAAAGGATGAGGAAGCTCCAGGATGTCCCAAAAGATCAGGATGGTCCAGGGTCTCTAAAGGATAAGGAAGCTCCAGGGCATCCCAAAGTGTCAGGATGGTCCAGAGTGTCCCAAAGGATGAGGAAGCTCCAGAGTGTCCCAAAAGATGAGGAATCTCCAGGATGTCCCAGAGGATGAGGAAGATCCAGAGGGACCTTAAAGACCATCTAGTTTTAGAGTGTCCCAAAAGATGAGGAATCTCCAGGATGTCCCAGAGGATGAGGAAGATCCAGGGTNAGAGTGTCCCAAAAGATGAGGAATCTCCAGGATGTCCCAGAGGATGAGGAAGATCCAGGGTATCCCAAAGGATGAGGAAGCTCCAGGGTGTCTCAGAGGCTGAGGAAGATCCAGGGTGTCCCAAAAGCTGAGGAAGCTCCAGGATGTCCCAAAGGCTGAGGAAGGTCCAGGATGTCCCAAGGGCTGAGGAAGCTCCAGGGTGTCCCAAAAGCTGAGGAAGATCCAGGGTGTCCCAAGGGCTGAGGAAGCTCCAGGGTGTCCCAAAAGCTGAGGAAGCTCCAGGGTGTCCCAAGGGCTGAGGAAGCTCCAGGATGTCCCAAAGGCTGAGGAAGCTCCAGGATGTCCCAAGGGCTGAGGAAGCTCCAGGGTGTCCCAAGGGCTCGGGAAGTTCCAGGATTTCTCATCTCCATGGCAGAGCTGCATTTGTTCATTTTCCCTTCCCTGGGGTTGATCTCTCTCCATGAGGACAAAAAGCCTCGGGAGCATTTAACACCATTTCTGCTTTTCCAGGAATGACTCCATGAAGAGCAGCAAAGAGGGAGGGTCAGAAGTTTGCACTTTATTTGGAGCTGTAACTCTTTCCCTGCAATCCCATATACCTTTATTGGTTTGGGTCAGCCCTTTCCCTGGATGTGGCAGCTGGATGCATCCGCACGCTCCTCGTTTGGTTTTGCAGCTGTGGCTCACAAAAAAAAAATCAAAAAATCATTTTTATCACCTCCTGGCCAGAATTCCAGACTGGGATAAATCCCTTCTGTCTCACCCTGCATTTGTGACCACACCTGGAGGCTCTGGGTTCCCAGGAGGGGGCTCTGCCTCTCTTGGTTTGGATCTCAGGGAGGTTTGATGGGGTTGGATTTGCCAGGACACAGATTGGGAATGTTGCAGTGTCCCGTGGGATTGGGGAACATTCTGTTCTACTCTTGCAGCATCCTGTGAAAGGATGGGGCCTTGCCCTTCCCCAGTTCTCTTTTCCTTAACTGTTACAGAATCGTGGAATGATTTGGGTTGGAAGGGACCTTAAGGTTCATCCAGTCCCAACCTCCACTATAAAATATATATAGTTTATTTATTAATTTATTTATTCATGTGCAGGGACATCTTTTTAGTGTCCTTTAAAGCAGAATTTGCTT
>VWZS01009201.1:0-10293 GCA_013397075.1 Rhabdornis inornatus
GGAAAAATTTTGGGGAAAATGGGATTTCAAGGGAATTTGGGGGAAGATGGGGAAATTGGGAAAATTTGGGGGATTTGGGGAAAAATAGGGAATTCTGGAAAAATTTTGGGAAAAGTGGGATTGAAAGGAAATTTGGGGGGAAAAAATGGGGGAACATTAGGAAAATTTGGGGAAAAAATGGGGAAATTCTAGAAAATTTGGGGGGAAATTTGAGGGATTTAGAGAAAAGTTGGGAAAATTTGGGGAAAACTGGNAAAAAAGGGGGAAATTCTAGAAAATTTGGGGGGAAATTTGAGGGATTTAGAGAAAAGTTGGGAAAATTTGGGGAAAACTGGGAAAAATTGATAAAAATGGGGAAATTTGGGAAAAAAATTGGGAAAAATTAGGGGGAAATTGGAAAAATTTGGGAAAAACTGGGAAAATTTGATAAAAATGAGGAAATTGGGGAAAAATTAGGAAAATTTGGGGAAAATTGGGAGAATTTGGGGATTTAAGGAAAAATGGGGAAATCCCGGAAAATCTGAGGAAAATTTTGAGGGATTTGGGGAAAATTGGGAAAATTTGGGAAAAATCAGGGAATTCTGGAAAAAATCTGGGGAAATGGGGGAAATTTGAGGGAATTTCTCAGGAATTTGGGGAAAATGCAGAAATTCTGGAAAACTTTAAAAAAATCCTTGAAATTTCTCATTTTTCCCAGGGAAAATCGGGGAATTTTGGGTCTCGGCCGCGTACCACGCCGGGTTGTGCCCCCGGGAACGGCGGAAAATCCAACGGGATTTTATGGAAAACCGGATCCGGGTCCTTTGTGCCACAATTTCCTTCGGGATGGGTTTGGACAAATCCGATATCCGGGGAATCGTTCACTACAACATTCCCGGGAATCTCGAGAGTTACGTGCAGGAAATCGGCAGAGCGGGGAGGGACGGAAATCCCGCCCGGTGTCACCTGTTCCTGGAGCCACAGGTGGGGAGTTTGGGGAATTCTGGGAAAAATTGGGGGAATTTGGGAAAAATTGCGGAAATTTGGGGAGAATCTAGCAAAAAAATGGGGGATTTAAAGGGAATTTGGGGGGGAATTTGAGGCGTTAAATGGGGAATTTAAAGGGAATTCCGGGGAAATTTCAGGGATTTGATGCATAAAATGGGAAAAATTAGAGAAAAAAATGGGGGATTTAAAGGGAGTTTTGGGGGGAAATTTGGGGCGTGAAACTGGAAAAAAAAATTGGGGGAAATTGGGGGATTTGGAGAAAAAATTGGGGAATGTGAGACAGAAAATGTGGGGAAAAAAATGTGTGAAAATTGGGTGAGTTCGAGGAAATTTGGGGGGAAAATTGGGAAAAATTTTGGGGNGAAAAGTTGGAATTTGGGGTTTTTTTTTCCACAGGAAATCACGGAATTCCCAAAAAATTCCCGGATTTGCCGCGGCCACGAGCGCTCCATCCCCATCCAGGAATTTGTGGAATCCTTGGATCTTCGGGAAGAAGGTGAAAAAATTGGGAATCAATTCCCAAAATCCAGTCCCAGATTCCCAAAAATCCAATCCCAGATTCCCAAAAATCCAATTTTGCCCAGAATTCCCCGATTTTTCCTCAATTTTTTCCCATTTTATGCCTCAAAATCCCCATTTTCTCCCAAATTTTCTTGACATTTCCTGCATCTTCCCAAATTCCCCATTTTCCCAATTTTTCCAGAATTTCCTGATATTCCAAGATTTTCCCAACTTTTCCCAAATTTCTCCTGAATTCTCTCCTTCTCCCTTTTTCCAGAATTCCCAAATTTTTCCAAAATCCCACAAATTCGAATTTTTCCCAGAATCCCCATTTTTTTCCCAGAAATTTTCCCCAAATTCCCCAATTTTTTCCACAAAATTTCCAGAATTTTCCCAATTTTTCTCAAATATTCCAAATTTTCCTCCAAATTGTCTCGGAATCCCCCAGTTTTTCCCAAATTTACCCCAAATCCCCTAAACTGTCCCAATTTTTCCCAAATTTTCCAGAATTTCCAAATTTCTCCCATTTCCCCCCCAAATTTTTCCTGATTTTTCTCATTTTCAGCCTCAAATTCCACATTTTCCCCTAAAATTCCCCAAATTTTCTTATTATTTCCAAATTTTTCCCAAATTTCCTGTGAATTTTCTTATTTTTTTCCCCAAATTTCCTTCAAATCCCCCATTTTCCCAATTTCTCCCCAAATCCCCCAAATTTTCCTTTTTTTTTTTGAATTCCCAAAATTTTTCCAGTAATCCCTAATTTTTCCCACAATTTTTTTTCCCAAATCCCCCAAATTTTCCTACAAATTTTTCCTGATTTTTCCCATTTTCTTCCCCGAATCCCACATTTTTCCCCTAAAATTCCCCAAATTTTCATGAAATTTCCCCAAAATTTTCCAGAATTTTTCTGGAATTCCCAATTTTTCTTGCAGGGATTGAGACCCTGCTGTGCCTCCTGGAGCTCCATCCCCAAAAATTCCTGGAGCTTTTCCCTCCGGTTCATTCCCGGTGCCGGATCCGATTTCCCAGGAATTCCCCGGAGTCGCTGCGGGAAGCGGCGCTGAGGTGAGAATTCCCAAAATTCCCAACATTTCCCTGGCACAAAAATGGGAAAAATTTGGGGGGAAAATTGGGGAATTCTGGGAAAAATTGGGGGATTTGGGGGAAAATACAGAATTTGAGGCGGAAAATGGGAAAAATCAGGAAAATTTGGGGAATTCTGGGAAAATTTGAGGAGAAATTGGGGAATATGGCAAAATTTTGGAAAAATTGGGAAATTCTGAGGGGAAAAAAAGGGGGATTGTCAGAAAATTTGGGAAAAATTGGGGAATTCTGGGAAAAATTGGGGAATTCTCAGAAAATTCAGGAAAAACGGGATTTCTGGGAAAAATTGGGGAATTATCTGAAAATTTGGGGGGAAAATGGGGAAAAATTGGGGAATTCTTGGAAAATACAGGGAAAATTGGGGAATTGTCTGAGAATTCAGGGAAAATTGGGAAATTCTGGGGAAAATTGGGGAATTATCAAAAAATCTGGCGAAAATCGGGGAATTCTGGGATAAATCAAGGAATTTGGGGCATAAAATGGGAAAAATTGGGGAATTGTGAAAAATTTGGGAAAATAAAGCAATTTCAAGGAAATGTGGGGGAAAATTGGGAAAAATTGGAGAAAAAGATTGGAGAATTTGGGGAATGCTGGGAAAATTTGGGGGAATTTGGGGGATTTGGGAGAAAATTGGGGGAAAAAAGTGGGGAATTCTGGGAAAATTTTGGGAAAATTGGGGAATTTGGGAAAATAAAAAATGTGGGAAATTTTGGGGGATTTGGGAGAAAATCTGGGAAAAAAGAGAATTCTGGGAAAAAATTGGGAAAAGTTGGGGAATTCAGGGGAAATTGGGGGATTCTGGGAAAATCTGGGGAGGAATTGGGGAATTTGGCAAAATTTGGGGGAAATTAAGAGGATTTGGGAGAAAATTTGGGGAAAAAGTAGGGAATTCTTGGAAAAGTTTTGGGAATTGAGGAATTCTGGAAATATTTGGGAAAACTTGGGGGATTTGAGAGGAAATTTGGGAAAAAAGTAGGGAACTCCAGAAAATTTTGGGAAAATATCGGTGGTGTGCGGAAGGATTTGGGGAATTATGGGAAAATATGGGAAAATTTGGGGAGAAATTAGGGAATTTGGCAAAATTTTGGGAAAATATCGGTGGTGTGCGGAAGGATTTGGGGAATTATGGGAAAATATGGGAAAATTTGGGGAGAAATTAGGGAATTTGGCAAAATTTTGGGAAAATTGGGGAATTCTGGAGAAATGGGGGAAATCTGGGGGAAATTGGGGAATTCTGAGGAAATTTGGGAAAATTTGCGGAAGGAATTGGGAAAATTTGGGGCGAATTCGGGAGAAATTTGGGAAAATTTTGGGGGGAAAATTGGGAGGATTCGGGAGATTCCAAGGGAATTTGGGGATTTTCCCACCCAGGTGCCCCCCCTTGGGATTTTTCCTGGCTCGGAATCCCTCAGGAATTTCGGGAATTTCGGGAATTTCGGGATCGCTGGAATTCGACGCCGTGGCCTTGAGTGATTCCATGGGCTGGGAATTCCGGAGGGTCCGGGAGAGCCTCAGGAGGATCCCATGGGAATCACGGAAAGGTGAAAAATTTTGGGAATTCTGGGGGAATCCAGTGGGAACAATTCCGAGAATTTTGTGGGAAAGATCCTGGGAATTCCATGGGAATTCAGTGGGAATCTGGCAGGAAAAGTTCCAGGAATTCTGTGGGAAAGATCCTGGGAATTCCATGAGAATTCGGTGGAAATCCAGCGGGAAATGAATTTTGGGAATTCTATGGGAAGAATTCTAGGAATTCTGTGGGGAAAGATCCTGGGAATTTGGCAGGAATTTAGCAGGAAAAATTCTGGTAATTCCACAAAAATCCTGCAAGAAATTTGGGAATTCTGTGGCAAACCAGCAGGAAAAGTTCTGGGAATTCTGTGGGAATCCGGTGGGAAAAATTTGGGGAATTTTGGAGGAATTCTGGGAGTTTTGTTGGAAAGACTCTGTGAATTTCATGGGAGTTCTGTGGGAATGCAGCTGGAAAAATTCCAGAAATTCCACAAAAATCCAGCAGGAAACTTGGGAATTCTGGGGGAATTTAGTGGGAAAAATTGCAGGAATTCTGGGAATCCAGAGGGAATTCCATGGGAATCCAGTGGGAAAGGAATTTCAGGAATTCTGTGGGAATCCAGACAGAAAAATTCTGGGAATTCCACAGGAATTCTGTGGGAATTTTTGTAGGAATTCAGTGGGAAAAATTCCAGGAATTCTGTGGGAATTTAGTGGGAAAAAATTGTGAATTCTTTGCGAATCCAGCCGGAAAGGTCCCTGGAATTCTGTGGGGAAAATCCCAGGAATTCCGGGAGAATTCCAACAAATCCAACCCCAAATCCCAGCAGGAAAAACCTCCGGGATCCAGGTGGAATTCCGGGAATTGTCCTTCCACTTCCGCGCCTACGGAGACCTGGATTCCCGGGAATTGGATTCCAGCTGGGAATTCCTGAATTCCCGAATCATTGCCCGGGAAAAGTCGGAGCTCCGGAGGCTCCAGCGCTGCTTCCGGGCTTTCCAGAGGTGAGAAATTCCCAAAATTCCTTGGAAAGTCTCCCAAAAAATCCCCAAAAATTCCTTGAAATCCCAAAACATCCAAGGAATTTTGGGGATTTTTTCCAATGGGTTTTGAGGAATTCCTGAGGAATTTTTGGGAGGTTTTTTTTTTTTTTTAGGATGTCTTTTATTTTTTGAGGAATTGTGGGAATTTTCCATGAAATTGCAGGAATTTCCAAGGAATTCTAAGGATTTTTCCAAGGGTTTTTCAAGGAATTTTGGGATTTTCCAATAAATTTTTGGGAATTTCCTGAAGAATTTTAGGGATTTTCAAGGAATTTTCCAACAAATTTTTGGGGTTTTTTCAAGGAAAAAATTTGGGATTTATCTTAGGAAAAATCCTTGGAAAAACCCAAAATTCCCTGAAAAATCCCAGTAATCCTTTGGAAAAGCCCAGAAATTCCTTGGAATATTCCTTGGGAAATCCCCAGAATTTCTTGGAAATTCCAAAATTTCATTTGAAAAATTTCATGGAAAAGCCCCAGAATTCCGTGGAAAATGATTGGGAAAGCCAAAAAAATTCCTCGGAAATTCCCCAAAATTCCATGGAAGTTCCTTGGAAAATCCAGAAAATTTCCAGAATTCCTTGGAAAAATCTCCTGGAAAAGCTCCAGAATTCCTGGGAAATTCCCAAAAATCCTTGGAAAATATCCAAAATTTCCTTGGAAAGTCCCAAGAAATTTCCTAGAAATTCCTTGGAAATTCCCAAAATTCAGGAGCTGCATTCCCAACCCTCCAGATTTTCCAAGGAATTTTGACTTTTTTTTGAGGGATTTTGGAAATTCCCAAGGAATATTCCAACAAATTTTGGGAGTTTTTCCCAAGAAATTTGGGATTTTTCAAGGAAAATTCCTTGGAAAATCCTCAAAACTCCTTGCAAAAGCAAAAAAAAAATCCTTGGAAATTCCCAAAATTTTCTTGGAGAATTCCTTGGGAATCCAAAACATTTCATGGGGAAAATTTCCTGGAAAAGCCCCAAAATTCCTTGGAAAATTTCTCAGAAAATCCCCAAATTCCTTGGAAAATTCCTTGGAAAATTCCCAAATTCCTCGGAAAATCCCTAAAAATCCCCAAAATTACATGGAAATTCCAAAAATCCTTTAAAAATTCCTTTGAAAATCCTTGGAATTCCATGGAAATTGCTGAGATTCCCTGAAAAAATCCCAAAAAATTCTTGAAACAAAATCACAAAAAAATCCCCAAAATTCCCCAGAAGATTTTAGAATTTCTTAGAAAATCCCCAAATTGTTTTAAAATTCCTTGGAAAATTCCCAAGTTCCTGGAAAAATCCTGAAATTCCTTGGAAAATTCCCAGAATTCCTTGATAAATCCCAACATTTGCATGGAAAATCCAAAAAAAATTCCTCAAAAAATCCCTAAAATTCCTCAGAAAATTCAAAGAATTCCTCAGAAAATTCCTTCAGAATTTGCCGACAAATTTTGTGATTTCCTGGAGAATTTTGAGGATTTTTCGAGGAATTTTTTTGGGAATTTCTGAGAAATTTTTTGAGGAATTTTGGGGATTTTCTAAGGAATTTGAGATTTTTTTCAAGGAAAATTCCTTGAAAATCCCAAATTTCCTGGAAATTCCTGGAATTCCAGCGTTGCATTCCCGAGCTGCGTTCCGGAGCCTCCGGAGCAGGAGCAGCTGGAGAAGAATTCCCAGCTCCGGGAGCTGCTCCGGGAATATTTCCAGAGAAATCCGACGGAATCCGAGGAAGAAGAGGAAAAAAATCCAGGAATTACTCCGGTGAGTGGGAAAATTGGGAAAATTTGGGGAATTTTGGGAAAAAATTGGGGAATTCTGAGGAAAAAATTGGGGAATTTAGGGGAAAAATTGGGACATTCTGGGAAAATTTTGGGGGGAATTTTGAGAGTTTTGGAAGAATTTGGGGAAAACAGGAATTTTGGGAAAAATGGGGACTTTGGGGAGAATTTGGGGGATTTGGGAAAAAAATTGGGGAATTCAGGGAAAATTTTTGGAAAAGTTTGGGGAAAATTTTGGGAGTTCTGGGGAGAATTTGGAGAAAAATTGGGGAATTTTGGGAGAATTTGGGGAAAAATTGGGGAATTTTGGGAGAATTTGGGGGATTTGGGGAAAAAAATTGGGGAATTCTGGGAAAAATTGAGGGGAAATTGGGGAATTCTGGAAAAATTGGGGGAAATTGTGGGATTTGAAAAAAATTGGGACATTTGGGGAATTCTGGGAAAAATGGGAATTCTGGGAAAAATTGGGGAAAATGGAGAACTTGGGGAAAAAACTGGGGAATTTGGAAAAAGTGAAGGTAAAATTGGGAAATTTTGGGTGGTTTTGGGGAAAACTGGGGAATTCTGAAAAAAATGGGGGATTCTGGGAAAATTTTGAGGAATTCTGGGAAACGTGAGATAAAATTTGGGAGAATTTTTTGGAAAATTTGGGGGCGAAGTGGGGAATTCTGGAAAAAAGGAAATATTGGAATTTGGGGAAAATTTTTAGAAAATTTTTGGAAACATTTGGGGGGAAATTGGGAAATTTGCAGAAAAAAATTGGGGAATTCGGAAGAAATGAAAAAATTGGGAAATTTTGGGTGGTTTTGGGAAAAACTGGGGAATTTTGAGAAGAAATTGGGAAAATTTTGGGGAAATTTTTGGAAAAAATGGGGGGAAATTAGGAAATTCTAGGNTTTTTGGAAAAAGTGGGGGGGAAATTAGGAAATTCTAGGAAATATTGGGGAAAAATTGAGGGAAAATGGAGGGAATATTGGGGAATTTGGGGAAAAATTGTGGAATTCTGGGAAAATTTGGGGGGATTTGGGGAAAACGGGGAATTCTGGGAAAAGATCTGGAATAATTTGGGGAAAGATTGGAATTTAGGGGAAAAATGGGGAAAATTTTTGGGAAAATTTGGGGCAAAAATTGGGGAATTCTGGGGAAAATGAGAGAAAAATTGGGGAATTTGGGGAAAACTGGGGATTTGGGGGGGAATCAGGGAAATTTAGGGAAAAAATTGGGGAAATTGGGAAAAATTGGGGAAAATTTAGGGAATTCTGTGAAAAATGGGTGATTTGGGGAAAATTGTGGGGATTTTAGAAAAATTTGGGAAAATTTGGGGAATTCTGGATGAGAATTCCCGATTTTCCCTCGGCTGAAGGGTCAGGAAGAAGAAATCCGAGCCGAGATCCGGAATTTTCTCGCCGCGTATCCGGAGGAGGAATTTTCGGGAAGAGCCGTGGCCAGGATTTTCCATGGAATTGGTGCGGGGTCATTCCCAAAAATCCAATCCCAAATTCCCAAAATCCAATCCCAAATTCCCCAAATCCGATTTTTCCCATTTATTTCTCAGTTTTTTTCCCCCAAATTTCCTTTAATTTCCTCCATTTTCCCCCATTATTCCCAAATTCCCCTTTTCTTTTCCCCCAAATTCCCCAAACTTTCTCATATCTAAATCCCAGAATTCGCAAAAATCCAATCCCATATTCCCAAAATTTCTGGGAGTCAATTTTGTAAAATTTTTGGGAATTCTGGGATTGGGAATTTGGGAATTTGGGATTGGAAATTGGCAGTCTGGGAATGGAGTTTTGGGAATTTGGGGTTGGATTTTTTCAGAATGTGGGATTGGAATTTGGGTTTTTGGGATTCTGGGATTGGTTATTTGGGATTTGGGGACTCTGGGATTGGATTTTTTGGAATTCGGGAATTTGGGATTGGATTTTTGGCTGTGTGAAATTTCGGTAATTCAGGATTTTGGGAGTCTGAGATTGGATTTTTTGGAAATCTGGGATTGGAATTTTTGGGAATCTGGGATTGGAATTATGGGTTTTGGGATTCTCAGATTGCATTTTTGGAAATTTGGGATTGGAATTTGGGAATCTGGGATTGGGCTTTGGGAATTTGGGATTTTTTTGGGAATCTGGAGTTGGAATTTGGATTTTTGGGATTTTGGGATTTTTTTGGGATTGGAATTTTGGGAATCTGAGGTTGGATTTTGGGAGTCTGGGATTAAACTTTTGGGAATTNTCTGAGGTTGGATTTTGGGAGTCTGGGATTAAACTTTTGGGAATTTGGCATTAGATTTTTTGGGGAATCTGGGATTGGATTTTTGGGAATTTGGTGTTTTGGGAGTCTGGGATTGGATTTTGGGAAATCTGGGATTGGAATTGGGAATTTTGGCAATGAATTTTTGGGAATTTTGGAGAGGATTTTGGGGGTTCTGGGAGTGAATTTTGAGAATTTGGGATTTTGGGAATTCTGGGAGGGGAATTTGGGAGTTTGGAGGGGATTTGGGGAAATCTGGGAGGGGATTTGGGGAAATCTGGGAAGGGATTTGGGAATTTTGGGAATTTTGGGGTTCTGGAAATGGATTTTGGGAAGTTTCAGAGCAGATTTTGGGAATGTGGGATTGGATTTTGGGAGGATTCTGGGAACGGATTTGGGGAATTCTGGGATTGGGATTTGGGGAATTTGAGGTTGGATTTTTGGGAATCTGAGATTGGGTTTGGGGGAATTTGGGATCCCAATCCCGGATTTTTTCCCGCAGGCTCTCCGCGATTCCCAGCGCGGATTTTCGGGCGGGATCGGCGCTTCTGGAGGAGGCTCCTCCCGCTGGAATTCCGGAGCCTTTCCCGCTTGGCTTCCCAGGAAATCCTGGCCTTCCGCTGAGGGAAAAACAGGGAAAACATCTGGAAAAACATCGGGAATTTTGCCGGGAAATTCGGAATTTTACCAGGATTTCTATTGGATTTTATTGCAAATTTATTGGGAGCGTATCGGGATTTTATCCCTGGATTTAATAAAGAAATGGAAAAAAATCTTGGATTTGGAGCTTGGAGACCTTTTCCTTAAAAAAAATCGGAAAAATTAAAAAAAAAAAAAGGAAAAAATTACTAAAAATTGTGAGAAATCCCTAAAAAAATGGGGAAAAAGCAAAAAAGTGATAAAAAATACTAAAAGATGGGAAAAAATACTAAAAAAGGGGGGGAATCCTAAAAAATGGGGGAAAATCCTTTAAAAATGGGAAAAATATTAAAAGAGAAAAAGTCCTGAAAATGGGAAAAATAATAAAAATGGGAAAAACTCTAGAAAATGGGGAAAATCCTGAAAAATGGGAAAAAATTCAAAAAATGAGAAAAATCCTAAAAGTGGGGGAAAAAACCTAAAAAATGGGAAAAAATA
>VWZS01009235.1:4738-111024 GCA_013397075.1 Rhabdornis inornatus
TTATATATATATATACACACACATACATCCTGGAAACCATGTCCAAACAAAAAACCAGATGCCCAAACAAAATTTTACTTAAGATTTATATATAAAATTGTGGTTTATGATTTTAAATCTAATATTACTATAGAGAATGCCAACAAAGAGTGTTTCTGTACATGACCAAATATGCCCTGGGATCCTCTTCCAAGGCACATGGACTCAGCTCTGGGGAGAGCTGCCAAAACCACAGTGCTAAAATATCTGCATTAGAGCTCCCCAGTCCCCCTGTAGTGCCTATTTTGCTCTGCAATAGTGGTCTCTTGATGATTCACTAGAAGTTTGCACTAGATCCCTTCTGGCCAGCACACTTCATGCCTCCATTCCCAAAGAAATCAGAGTAGCAGAGGAAGTGCTGCAAGCCCACCTCCTGTAACTCTAGCATGCTCCTGGATCCTATGACTCAGTTCAGGCAGCTCTGACTTTAAGTCTGGGACTGCCTTTAAGCACTACCGAGCAAAGCCTCCTGGAGGTGCTGCTCTGCAACGTAAAACTGAAACACTGATTCTCACAAAAGGATTTTCTAGACGTTTTAGCAGCCACATTGCTTCATCTTAGTTGCACTAGAAAAGTACTTTCTCCAGGAAACAAGATGGTATTTGAAATCAACCCTTTTTCCAGCTATATGGCTACCAGAATGAAACCCCCTGAAAGCTTGCCAAAGCTAGAATGTAATCAAGCATGCATAGGTTAGCTAAAATCTAGTTTGTCTATTTACCTGCAGCCTCGTATTGGAAGCAACAACTAAGCCGTTCCTCAGGATGGAATGCCAGTTTTCAATGTGTGAACCACTGAATAAAATGAAAAACCAAGCGGTAAAATTCACAGTGTAATATGCAAAATGACATCAGAAATCCTTTAAAACAGTAGATTCACAGCTGCAAACCTCAAATGCCAGAAGCAAAAAATAGCATGGTATTTCAATAACCTTTGGTTATTATGAATATATGTACTCACTGAAATGCAAAGGTACTTCCGTAGAGATTTTTAGCAGCTCGGAAATTGGATTCTTTGGCTGGTGGACTGCTGAGAAGAAGGAACTGGTGGGGAGTGTGCATAAACTTTAGTTGCTGTAAAATAGAAGAGTGCACATATGAAGAGAAGTGGAGTAATACTGTAAAGTACTGAAAGTATGGTAATTCTCTAATGGCAATTCTTAAGATACCATGCTTTTCCACATACAATACATGACTGCATCTAAATAACTACATGAACTAAGCTGAAGCTGGTCTCACTTCCACAGTTTCAAGCTGAAATCAAATAGTAATTTCAGTTTATGAAACATATGGAAATTTTTAAAACTAGATTTCAATTTAAAATGGCTCTAGTAATTAAACTGAACAATTTCATCACAGTATTCTGATCAGAGCTGGCTTTGAATTAAGGTTATTTGGAAGGCTGCATACTACTACACCCTTAATCAGAGGTTACTTATTTGTGGATCTCCTGGTACATCATGTTTGTGTGCACTGCTTTCTGTACAATTCTGCATCTAAAATTCTATATGGTAACAAAACAAAAAGTGATGTTTTTCTCACCTAATCTCAGATGATTAAGACACCTGAATTTGAGCTACTCACCTCAAATAGGTTTTTTAATGAACATTATTCTCTTGACCTATTTCAGATATTCACACATTTCTAAAAATCATGACCTGAAACTGCCTTGTCTATTTAAGGAGTCCGTGTAATCAGTTTGAATTAAGACACCTATGTTTTGCAAGTAAGATCCCACCTAAAATGTTAATACAAGACATAAAAAAATCATAAAATAATAAGAGAACTCACAGACACTTACCCTATTCACCGGTAGCTTCACAATATGCGATCTATTACTAGAAATAACCCTAAAAGAAAAAACAGACGTATTAGACATGGAAACCAAACAGAACTTCTTAAAAATGTATTATGAATGGCCAAAGCACGCAGCTGCAGGCCTCTAAACCTATCAGATGGAAACCTTAACTAGAAAATGAGATCAGAGGACCCAGATGAGGTCCAGAAACAGTCCAGAATAGCTGCAGTTGAAAATACCAACATTAATTGTTAGGCTGACCTTATACCACATTAGACTGGTCAAGTGATTATTCATTACAACTGATATTTTAATAATTATTATCTCATGTGAATCAACTTTATACCATTGTAGAAGAGGATGTGCAAGCGGGTCTTGTTTATCCATCTGCTTCTTTATTTCCAAGTAAGGTGCCTAGAAAAGAGTAATTATGTTATTTCTAGGTTGAATTTTATATTTTACATTGCCCATGATTTCATCAATTAAAATGAACACATGGGACTCATTATTAGGTTTAAATCACAGCTTTACTGATACACAGCATAGTAGAGTTATAAATGTGTTTTGACAACAAGAATTAATATAGCAATTATTTTCCCTGGAGTAAGATAATAAGCATATAATTAGCATCAAAATGACTATATTATAGCAAACATTGGTGATCTCAGGGAGAACAGCAGAAGACAGCTATTTTTATGTGGCTCTTGATTAAGAAATTGGACTGGGACTTCACAAAATTAAGTGTCTCAAAGAAACACAAATTAATCTACTATTATTTTTAACTGTTTCAAGGTGTAAATACCATGTCATAATATAATTTCTTTGAAAACTGTTCTTGATTTCAATCACAATGCAAAGTATCCCTTTAAAACTCATGTAAATTAAAAATTGTTTTAACATTTAAAAAACCCAGAATGGTAATTATTTTTTATTATTAGAAGACATCATAAGAAATCACAGAAACATCTGATTTTTAAAATATTTTACAAGATGTTACACAAATTAACAAAAAAATGTGGATTTTAATTTTCAATTTATTTTATTCCTCCCTATACATTCTTCACTGATGAATCCCAAGGTATTTTGTGAATACACAGAGCAAGATTGAAAACTCTTGTGAGGATACATTTATATGGCAGTGGGAAAAAAAAGATATATGGAAGTAATTTAAACAACAAGTTATCATCAGCTGGATTCTTTGGGAAAGGAGAGTAAAAATAAACAAATATGACCATCAGATATGTAATGAGAAATAATATGACAGAAAACCTGAGACCCAACCTTCCAAGTCCCCAACTATACTTAGTTGATTGAGAATTTTGCTATAATATAAATACATATCATGTAATTTGGAATATCATTCAGAACACTGACACAAGATCAATTTATTTTGCTTTGGAAGTAAAGGTCTCTGGCTTTGATATTTCTAGAAATGCAGCAGCTGGTGATTACCTCATTATAGTGTCTCATTCTGCTGTTATTATCTCTTATTTAAACTTCAAAAGATTTGAGTTCTACTTCATTACTTTTATTTAACTGGCCTTAGGGATAGGTTTTTTATTTTGAATAAACATTTCAATATTATTACAATTATATAGGAAAGAGTTGATACTATTGACTTCCCAACCCATCATAGGCAGGCAATACAAACATCTTTCAAGTCCTAGAAACAGTGATTAAGTTAGGTAAATATTTTTAAATTTACCTGTGTCATCTCTCTGATGGAAGTGATACTGTCCAATGCTTTCATGACTCGGTCATAGTTCTTCTTCTAATGTGGCATAAAATACACAAAGAAGTTCAAAGAGTATTAGCCTTTGGCTCTAAAAAAATCTGAATTCTTTGAGTGCATATAAAATCAAAGCTAGGAGAAATGCTGGGCAAATCAATTCTTTCAAACATTTCTAACCATTAGCTTTCTTCCACTTTGTACACAGACTCTCATTTATTGTCCAGAAAAGTTCCATGAAAACATATTGTTATGATCTTTCTTCTTTGAATTTCTTGGGGATCTCCAAAACACTCAAGAAATCAGCTCATTTTTAAACAAATATTTGTAACCAAACACAGTTATTTGGACAACATGTTCTTGAGGTAAATAATGCAGTGACCCAAACAGATTTTAAATAAAATGCGTATAAACAGATGCGTTTCCTTTGCTAGCAGGTCTGTAGAACTTCATAGGTCCTTCAGTGGTCCCTCTGCCTCACCCTGATCTTTGCTGACCTACTGCTTGGGAGCCACCACCAGACAGCTCCACCTGTACTGAGTGCACAGGCTCAACAGTCCACAGGACAAGGCACGCTCAGCAGCTCCACTGCTCCCCATCTTCGGGTCCTGCCAACACTACAGAACACCTCAGCCCCTCCTGAACAACAACTCCTGTGTGCTGGCCTTTCTCCAGAAAGAGTGAACTGCACCCCAGTGCAGGACATGCCAAGTTCTCATCTATGCCCTTGGGGAGCTGGCTTTGGGGAGATGGAATATTCATGCCTTGAGGGCTTTCCTGAAAGGCAGCATTTGGAGCCCATGGAGCAGGTAATGCAAGCACAATTCTTTACTTCAAAACTGATGCTTGTACAAAACTCAACCATCAACCTCTGATAAAATTACATACAGGGAAATAACTGCTTGCAGTGAGAAAACAAGATGACAGCAATGACACTTTTAAGAATGAAAAGATGGACCAGAAATCCCTTGGCTTACATGACCTGTATCTCTCAAAGGCCATTTTATTTTTGTGTCCAGTATGCACATTGAGTGAAAGACACATAGAATATAAAATTTTCAATCTAGAATTTGTCCCTTAGAAGAGTTTCTTGGCTTTAACATAACCTACAGTTTTGTCATGGTTTATGGATGGTATTCTCCAGTTTAGTGCTCCCACTAAAACCAAGCACTGCTCACTATCCCCTTCCCCCTCTTCCTTCCACTTCTCCTCTGCTGTGGGATAGAGAACTGGGAGGCACAAAGGTAAAGATCAGGGGTCGACCGTAAGAACAATCAGCTGGAAACAGCAATGAGATAAGAAAACCAGCAACAAACAATATCCAACTGCTCCATCTGCCAAGTAAAATGGCAACTCCTTTCCCTCTTTTCCTTGGAAGAGACTCCCTTCCCCCACTCCCAGCAATGATGGGAGGTGGTATAGAATAACCTCTGGGTCTTAGCCACACTCCATTCTGGATGCTGCAACTAACCTGGCCAGAACCAGGGCAAGTCTATATCGAAGTACTTTCTCAGAAACAAGAAATAAAAGGTGCAAAGTTTTGAAAACATGCTTGTGCTATATTCTGGAGCCGTATCACATAATAAAGGGGACTCCTCCATGAGAAGTCTTTGCTTTGAAATCTCATGTATGACTAAAACCAAGTGATGACATAATTACAGGTAACTACTTACCCTGGGGTTAAAGGCCAGCATCTGAGGATCATTAGGATCAACTACAGAAGGATATGGCTCAAAAATGACAACTTTCCTAGGTGATTCTAATGCAGACCGACACATAGATACTAACAGATCAACCACCTGGGGATAAAGAAAGACATATTTATTACGTGTTTATTCAAAATATGAATCTTCCAGTCTATCTTTTTTTATGCATTATAGATATATTATATCTCATTGTCACCTATATTGCCCAAACTGTGTTATCCATACGGTTATCCATACGGAGATAGTTTAGGACTAAATTTTTAACGCTGACCTCAACAGAGTTTGGGTTCAGCCATGGCATATTATTCCATGTGCATGTAAGCAGGACCAGTATCTGGTCCTAAAAGTATTATAATATAAAATATATTGCCTGAAGTATTGCTTTCTCTTGTGCACACATGTGAATTCCTGTGTCAAGTTTATTCACTAAGGAAATTAAACCATGCTGGATCTGTGTATCTCTGTATAGACATGCCAGTAAAAACGTTGCTCAAGGAACAAGGAGTGGTCTGTCAAATTTGTGCCACTTCCTGCTCTTCTCCTAAAGACTGTAATCACAGAAACACTTGAAAACATTGCTTCTGCTAAATCCAGAATACTGCAATGATATAACAGTCATCTGCAAAGCTCACACTTGGGTATCCTCTTCTTTCCATCCTGTTGTACAAAATTACAACACTTCTTTGAATATCTATGATTTTCACAATTTCTCCACAGGATTGTGCATGTAATGTGCACATAGATGTGTGCACATAAGCACACACACCACTTACACACAGATTCCCATGTAATTGCTTCAAAATACATAATTCAGAGGTTAAAAATAGAATACAGCAATAACAAACATGAGAGAATGCAGCTTTCTGGCAGCTGTGAAACATAAATCCAGCTCATAATGAAATCCAAAATTGCTACATTAAAAAAAAAAAGCTAAGGTAAAAGCTGCAGATTAACTCATTTCCCTGTCTTTTTTTCTGTGCCTTCTGAAAACATTCCTGTGTGAAAACAGACTTTTCCAGGAAAGAAATGAAAAGCTGAGACAAGCTGGAGTTAGTAGATATCCCTGGTTCCCCCCACAACTCCACACAGATCAGATCATCTCATAGCTCACGCTCATCTAGAAGATTTGCTACATCTGTCATTGCATTTGGATGAAAAAAATTACAGTCCTTTAGAGAGCCAGAATGAAAACAAGAATAATGATGAAAGGCAAAAAGAACTGTGCTGTGGTGACTCATATAGCTGCTGTTCTCCTCCTCAGCATGAATGGACAATTTTCTCTGTCAGTTTTATTATATTCTGTTAGTTCCAGTTACTAAATATCTCACATATATTGACAAATGAAATTACTTCAATAATGACCCCTTCCCCAATATTCTCTGATTACCTTCCAGTTTATACTGCCTGTATGTGTGATGAATGTTTCAAAATAGGGCATATACACTAACATTTACAAAGGAGATCAGCAACCAGACCAGGCAGCAGACCTGCCCCTGTGCAAATGTATTACTGTGAAATTGGGCATGAGTTCTCTGTGCTTCTGAGAAGCACTTACAGTCTGCTGTCACAGAACACTGCTAGGGAAGAGCTGTTTGAGTCCCCAGATCTTTTAATGCAGAGACTCAAAGTTGTCTTGCTTTATGATTTAAACGATGGGATACTGTCTTAAAACTGGCACAGTTCTAGTCAGACACCATCCCTAAGCCCTTCTTTAAACAAACTGTTGACTCCTAGGCTGTTTCCAACTCTGCCATTTTTTTTTTGCACCTGATTTCCCCTGAGGTTTTGAGTTGATGCAATGGAAAACAAACTGGGAGATAAATCTTAGAAGCCTTGTAATACAGCCTTGCATATGCATTCCTTGGGAATAGGAAGTGGTGTGGATCTAGCAGATGTCCTTAAAACTGGGTGTGAACTCTTCCTCGATTGGGGTACTGAAGTAAGTAAGTAAGGATTAAAATAGTTGCATGAAGAACAAGACAACAAGACTTGCTGATGACAATTCCTCTTATGACATCAATCCCTCAGACAGTGCCTCTCACTCTCAAGAGATTCTTTATAGGGAATAGGAACTATCCAAAAGTCAGTCATCTAATTTTCAAGCATTTTGTCTACATGACTAATACAAGGCAACCTGAGTTCAGGCTGGGAAGTTTTAGAAAGTACAATCACTTATTATTAAAGAGAAGCCATTGGATTATTTGGAGTGACAAAGCGGGGTTGTGAACCTTAGGAAACTAGCTGAAAGCACAGAAGACAAAACAGGATATGATTTCTAATGATGGGAACTGTATTTAGGCCTCTTGACTAGACAAAATAATTTGGAGGAAGATTCAGACAAAATGTGAACATCTACCTTTTAACTAGTCATCCTGATTTCTAGGCTGTTGGAGAAATAACCACTGCGCTGACAGTCTATGCTGTGATTCACACTATCCTAATGACAAAAAGAGCTCAGATGGATCAAACTCTAGAACTGATTAATTCTTTCTGCAAACAGGAATAGAGGTTTCAGCCAGATCCAATATAGTGAGCTGGCTGCAATGTTATCACTGAAGTGAAACTTAGCATAATCTAGCCACCTAGGTCCAATGGGACAACAGACAAAACCCCTTATCTAACTCTTTTGTGAGCACTCTTAAGGCTGTAATCACTTCAGAACTCTACAGTAAAGCTCTGTTAATGTAGAGGTACTCCAGAGATCTCGAGCAAGCTCTGCATATGCCTGCAACACTGATACTTACGTAAAACACTGAGTGAGAGCTAACCAAGGCCACCTCTCCTCTGATTAGTTAGCTCTACTTAAAAAAGCTTATACCTAATTCTTTATTAATTTTAGGAAAGAAACCTTCCAGCTGTTCAAAGAGTTATTCAATAGCAACCCCTGGAAAACTGTTTTCAGTGATGAGGCAGCAGATCTTTAAGTATGCCTTCCATAGAGTGCAAGAGCTATCAATCCCCATGTGTAGAAAATCAGGAAAGGAAGACAAGATGTCAGCATGGATGACTCCATGGTAAGACTAAAAAGAAAGAAGAAAATGCACAGGCAGTGGAGGCAGGGATAGATATTCTTGGAAGAATATAGGGACATAGCCTGCTTATGTCAGGATGGAGTGAGGGAGGCCAAGGTGCAACTGGAGACGAACTTGACAAGAGAAAGAATAATGAAGAGGCTTCTGAAGGCATGTAAGCCAGAAAAGGAAGGTCAAAGAAAGTGCACCCCTATCTGAACATGACTGGCAAAATGGTAACAATGGCAGACAATGAGAAGGCTGAGGAGCTTGACAGCTCTTTGCCTATTTTCACTGGCCTGGTTTCCCCTTCACACACCTCTCAAGTGGATGAAGCTCCAGACAGAAAGCAGGGAAACAAACTGCTTCCCACTGTCAGTGAAGGTTAGATTTGAGAGCCCCTGAGGAATGCGAACATAGAGAGGTCTATGGGACGTTTTAAGAGGCACCCCAGA
Organism: Rhabdornis inornatus; assembly: GCA_013397075.1. Lineage (NCBI taxonomy): Eukaryota > Metazoa > Chordata > Aves > Passeriformes > Rhabdornithidae > Rhabdornis > Rhabdornis inornatus. The sequence goes on from VWZS01009235.1 coordinate 13,476, forward strand.
ATCCTGAGAGAACTGGCTGATAAAAGTTGCCAAGCTACTCAATGCTAACTCAAAAGCCATGGCAGTCAGGTGAAGTAACAGGTGACTGGAAAAGGGAAATATTGCACTTATTTTAAAAAAGGGTAGAAAGGAGAGCCCTGGAAACTACCAACCTGTCAGCCTCACCTCTGCGCCTGGGAAGATCATGGAACTTCCAGCTCCTCCTGGAAGTTGTGCTAAGGCACATGGAGGATAGGGAAGAGATTCAGGACAGTCAGCACAGCTTCACTGGTTGCCTGAGCAACCCAGTGGCCTTCTGTGATGAAGTGACCACATCAGTGGACAAGGGAAGTGCTACAGATGCCATTTATATTCTGTAAATTCTTTAAAACAGGTCCCCCCCAGCACCCTTCTTTCTAAACTGAAAAGAGACCAATTAGATGGATGGACAGTTCTGTGGATAAGGAATTGGTTGGATGGTTGCAACCAGACAGTAGAGGTCAACGTCCTGATGGCCACTGGTGATGAGTGGTGTCCTCAGGGGACAATACTGGGACCAGTGCTATTTAATGACATAGAAAGCAAATTTGCTCATTACACAAGCTGAGTGGTGCAGCTGACATGCCTGAAGGAAACCATCCAGAGGGACATATACAAGCTGGAGAAGTGGGCCCCTGGGAATCTCATGAAGTTCAACAAAGCCAAGCCCAAGGTGCTGCACCTGGGTCAGATCAACCCCTGGTATCAGCACAGGCTGGGCATGAACAGCCCCAGAGCAGCCCTGCCCAGAAGGGCTTGGGGGTGCTGTGGGTGAGAGGCTGGACATGCCCTGGCCATGGCACTCACAGCCCAGAGAGCCAAACGTGTCCTGGGCTGCACCCAGAGCCCCGTGGGCAGCAGGGCAGGGAGGGGATTCTGCCCCTTTGCCCTCATGAGAGTCCACCTGAGCACTGTGTCCAGCTCTGGGGCCCCCAGCACAAGAAAGACCTAAACCTATTGAAGCAAGTCCAGAAAAGGGCCACATAAATGATCAGAAGGCTGGAATGCCCTCCTGATGAAGACAGGCTGAAATAGCTGGGGTTGTTCAGCCTGTAGATGAGAAGGCTTTGGGGAGACCTTACTGCAGCCTTTCAGTACTTAAAGAGGGATGATAAGACGAGGAAAATCCTTTTAGCAGAACCTGCTGTGATAGGACTGGGGTAAAGGTTTTATATTAAAGAAGGGAGATACAGACTAGATATAAAAAGATTTTTACAGTGAGGGTGATGAAACACTGACACATGGTAGATGCCCCATCCTTGGAAACATCCAAGGTCAAGTCAGATGGGGCTCTGAACAACCTGATCTAGTTGAAGTTGTCCTGGCTCATAGCAGGGTGTAGGATTACGTGGCTGTCACAAGTCCCTTCCAACTCCAACTATTCTATGATTCTACAATTCTAAATGTACATATAATATAATATGCTCCTGAATTACAAAAATTAAATTCTCACAGGACTTCTGGCTGAGGAAAAGGTAGGGCTTTGTCTGCACATCTCCTTCCATTTCTTACAAGCCTAAACTGTTATGCCAATATTTGGTATCTAGATGTTACAAATATAGCCACCCAACAGTCTTCAGGCATCAGATGAAAAGCTGCTGTTCTGATTGCACAATCATATTCTCAAGTGATGAAGCTGATGTACTGCAACTTTCTTCCTTTAAGGATATGCTCACGGTTATATTCAGGCACCTACCTGAATAGTTTATTTCCAGTGACCATATACTCACTAGTGCTAGTTAAAGTTAAATATGCTCTTCCAAAAAAACCCATGTTGCTTACTATGTAGAAGCACAGTAACCAGAAAATTGGACACAAGTGCACATTTTATTAAGATGTGCAGACTTTTGCCATAAGATATTAAAAAGACTTTAAACATAAGATCTTGTAACTTTTGTTTTTAATGAAACATTGGGTTAGTGATTTGGAAGTGTAATTTAAAATACTTTAAGAAAACAATTATAGGATTATAACTACATCAATAACTGAATTTAGAGTCAGGAAGCAGGCTTATATTAAATTCCTTATCCTTGAGAAGAAGAAAGAACCCTATGTAGCAATATCAGTAAGGACTTTCCCACTGCTTTGTAATGATCAAAACAACAGATGTTCAGTGGATCCCTGCATCCCAAGACCATGAAGAGGAAGTAACTTATTAATTGCATGAGAGTAGTAATGGCTCATTAGGTGGAAATAAATGTGAATTATCTCCAAATTACAATAGCTGCCTTTATTAACAACCCAGGTGACCTAATTGAATACAACAGGGCACAAAACCACAGTTACTCTAATTACATGGAAGCAAAACAATGGTAACACCTCATTAGTACTGTTTGAATACACCACGCATAAACCAGTGCATTTACAGCTATAACAGTGGACAAATAAATAATATTTACCAAACAGTCCTATTATGGTGCATACAAGTCAAAACACATACTGGAAGAGACTAAGTGGACTGAGTAAACTACAGAAAACATTATATAATCCTACCTGTGCCCCAGTTGCAATTTCATCAGCAGCTTCATTCATCACTCCTAATGTTTGGAAAGCAAATACACAGAGTTCCCGTTCACAGACAGTGGGCTATACAAAAAGAAAAAGTTAATTTTATTTCTGTTCTAATTCAAGTTCTTGCTTTCAGCATGTCATACCTACAACAAAACCTAAACACATTTAATGCTAATTTTTTATATTTTAACTGCAACATTAATTTTAAATACTTAATACATATCAATTATTGAGAAAGATTCATTAGAAACATTTTAATAACCTAAAGAGCAAGAGTGAAGAACTCTAAAACTTTTAAGTGCTCAGAGAGGCTAAATTTAAAAGAAATCCCATCACAGTTACAAAACCAAAATTACAGGCATAGTACTCAAATGTTTTTAAGACTATCTATCTGAAAACTTCCTACATAATTAAATTTATATAGAGAACAAATCCTGAAGCTGATGGAAGCAAGTTTATTCTTCATAGCTTCTTACACTGCTGTTGAGAACACATATAAAAATCTGATCTGGAAGACAAATTTCTTTAAGAGGCTATTTTTAATTTTTGACAATTTAACGAATTATTGTTAATAAGAAATAGACTATAAGAAAATCCATTACATTTTTACAGCATAAACACTGTATTTTGAAGCCTACTTATTTTAAGAAATAAAGGTACTTCAAGTCTTTTTTCAGGTATTAAACAAATAATAAAAACCCCTTGTTGTTGAACCAGCTTTTCCTATTAAATAATTCATTATGTCATCACAATTAAAAAAATGTTATCTTAACTGCATATTGAGTGAGAACCTAACATTCTGCTTTCATAAAGCAGACAAGGCAGAAACGAAGAGGCATACAGCTTTAGATAATGAAAACAGGCATGTCTTCATGGGCTTCCTAACTGTTTACAATCCTTACAGCAAGTCCATCTTATTTACTGAAAGATAATTAACAGACCAACTTTTTAAAGGCTCAAGTATTCAGAACGAACAAATAGTTGAAAGAAATATGAACTAAAACCTTCCTTAAAACTACCCAATAAACACAGCCTTTTATGACAATGTTGAAAACAATCAAAAATACTTTCTGGATACTATTTATTTGAATGCACAGTATTAAATCCTAGCTCATTGAAACTTAAACATATCTTTGTAACTAGAAGTTTTGAGTTTAGTGATGACAACAAGTACAAAAGTATTTGTTTTCGTATGCTTTGAAGTTCAAGCCACTGCTTCTACAAAGTGCTTGCAGAAATGAAAAAATTAATTAAACACACAAAGAAAACCTAAAATTTAGTTGAATTCTGTTTCAGGCAACAGCTTTGCCAGTAATAAGCATACTGCTGTACTTGCAGTCACTTGCTCTGCAGCACTTAAAACATTTATTTCCTGGGTTCCAAAGATTCAAGACCTCAATAAACATCTGAAATCTTCTGGATTGATACAGTCTCACTTCATTTGCTTTACAAGAGCTATCATCTTTCAAGTCTGATAGTGTCAGCCATTTGATTTAGTTTATCTGCCATGTTACATTGCATTAGGCAGCAGATGAAGCCAAGCATGATCAAATTCACTGTGCCATGGCAAGCTGGACAAGAATATCTATTATTGTCCTTATTCCTGGGGGTTCCACATTTAGAAGATGGTTAAATAATTTGTTCAGTTGGGGTAGCTATCATAATCAACGGTATACACAGACTTCCTTTATTTCTGAGCAAGGAATAACTCTGGAATAGCAGAGCAATCTAAGTTTGGCCATGCTTGTCATGAAGACAACTTGAAAGAAAATACTTTTTTTTTTGATATTTTGTTTACAGTCTCAGCAAAGTAAGTTATCCTGAGACTTAATTATGGCAAAGGGAACACACAATTTGTCACCATTTCTCTTTTCCCTGCCCCTCTGTTATGATCCCAGAAGTGTCTGAGCATCTGGAAGTTAGGAAAACAGTGGTTGTACTTATGCTTGACTTTTGAAAGTGTTTTTTTTTTCTTTTTCTTTCTTTTTTTTTGCCTCAGGCTGACGCTGGAGAATTCTAGATATAAGGACAAGCAAGACAGCAGAATTTCAGCCCTGAAGTGGAACAGATACTTCTGTTAGGGTATATAAAATTCTTCTCATTTTTTGTATTTGATGCACCTTTCTGTCCACTACATATTTTGTCAATACAACACAATGGGGAAAATAATCCCAATCCTGCAGCTGAAGGGACATTTTAACAGTCTTCATATATCGAGCCTGGATGCCTTTTAGCCCACACTACTGTCATTTTAAAAGTACTTTAAAATTCTGTTTCTGGAATTCGTTTCAATTTAACAAAATAAGATGCTTTTTAACTTAAATTTCCCACAGGTGTTAGCAACGTATTCCAAGAGATGTTGGTTTCAGTGTCCTCTAGTCCAGCCACTAGTTAAGATCAACTATTTAGATTGTTTAAATCCCTACAAAATGAAAATACTAGCTTGCAATTAGGAAGCAAATTTTGAGGGGCTCTTGTTTCTCACATTCTGTGACCTACTATTTTATGTTTTGCCTGCAATTGTGCACGCTAGAACCAATGAAAACATATGAAAACTAAGTTAATAAATCAATTCTAGAAGGCAGAGTTTAAAGAAAACCACAAGCTTTATGGGGAAACTGGGATTCAAGGCTACTCCTACTCTGCTGCTAATGTTTTGCATATTGATAAGTGTGTTTCCCTTTATGGTGTCCAGTCTTCTCTTGTCATAGGATGTGAGCCCTTGGGACAGGAACAGTATTTTTCTCACTTCAGATCATAAATATGAGGAATGTCCCCAGCCACACTAAACAAACAAGAACATCACTGCCACATTTATAAAAGCTATGTTGTTCCCATGCCATCTTTGGATAATCTTACTTTGGTTCATTTATATGTAATATTCAACAAGCTAAACTTACTAAGAATTTTTGTGTCTGTGCATGAGATACAGATATGTTCTTACTGATGTGGAATTCACAGCCACAAATGTACAGATTAATCTTAATTAACCTTTTCTTGGATTATTACCTTCCATTATTTTCAAGGGCAAAATACACAACAAAATAGGGCTCAGACACTTAAACATTTATTTCTGAATAGGAATTTCAACCTAGTTACACACAGTTCCACAGATTACGACCACCACCTTGAGGATTTGAGCTGACTGTCTGGGGGACTTTGTTGCTCACTTCCTGAAGAAGGCAACTGTAATTCCTCTCAGCAACAGCAGCTACCAGGGTCTCACACAGACTGTATTTTTTCTCTTGAAAACAGAAAATTAACATAAAGCTATTAGTCTTCACAGAACTATTAGCTAAGTGAAGATCACTGGTGCTGTAACACTATTAGGAGGATCATTATTCCAATGGGGAAAAAACAGAAAAAAATAAGACATCAGCAGTTAATCTGAGACTGCAAATGCTTGGAGACAGAAGGCAATGACAGAACCAGAGCATCTTCTGAATGTCTGAAGTTTTCAGACTTTTCCTTTGGCCACCCCCATTCTTTGCATGATCAGTAGCTCCCACCCAACTGCTGCTGTGGTGAAAAAAGCACAGAGTTCCCATGTGTCACAATGCAAATGTCATTTCTTTCTGCAGTGACTGAGACTGGCAGACACACAAACCACCTACACACTATGACATATCCTGGTTCCTGGACTAATACACTACCTAAAATATTTTCTAGACATTCTTTCAATTTGAAAAAGCTGAAACTTCCATAGTCTATATCGATCTAGCAGCTTTCTAATGTGGGCTGCAGCTGTGCTCAGAGCAACGTGACACGCTTTGCTGTGTTCTGAGGGATCTCACAGACACTAATGAGGCTGTAACATGACTGACACACCTGAAAACTATTGATCTAACAGGAGATGCTTTGGGGAGGGCTCATTGCCTGACATACAACAAGTGTAATAAAAGGTGAAGGTGAAACCATTAGTGACCATCCCACTTTTCTTTACAAAAGCAACAGACAAGGAGACAAAATGGAACTTCAAATCTCTGTTCCCTTTCCTACTTTCCACCATGCCAACTCTTGGTTTTACTGTAAGGTAAACTCTCTAAACAGTCTCTCAATATTCATGTGTTACATGCAACATGCTTCTCAAAGATATGGGAGATTCCACAGTGGTGATCAGACACAACCTGAAGAAAGATGAGAGTAGACTGTGGCTGAGTGAGAAATGGCACTTGTTCTGCTTGGATTTGTTTTGCCTCATTCAAATTTTATTTTTTGGGATTTTTGGGGATTTTTTCTGCATCTTACACACTTTTAAAAAACATATTTTTACTTCACAGGTATAGAAAAAAATGGTGAAAAAACAAGCTTCATAGAATGCTAGATGGGCAAAGTGCACTTGGCAACTTGTTGGTAACAGGAAAACCTGTACTGCAGTCATTTTACTCTGTCAGTAAAATATAAATTATTTGAAATCTATTCTATTAGAATACAGGTTGTAGCTGGAAAGGTTTTTTCATAAAAAGAGATAAAACCAATCTATATTGTGGCATAAGGATTAGAAAGACCACAGCTTTACTCCACAAATCCTGGGATTCCATAAGCATCTTGGCTTAACTTCACTCTGACTAAACATATTGTACACTTACACTTTTGTCCATAGTTCAGTGATGTTTATTCTGTTCAAGAAACTTCCCAGGACTAGGCAGCATACTCAATGCTTCTGTGTTTTCAATGATGTCTAAGACTTATTTTCAAAGCACAGAGAAATCCAAGACCTCTTCAAGTCAACATGAACCCACTGAGGGCAAGATTTCACCCACAGTAAACAAAACATAACTGAGAGCACTTTGGGATGAAAAACATTTTAAAAACCCACAAGCTTACTAATGGAAAAAATTAATCAGAATTACAACACTGTGCTTATTTTTAGAGCTAAATAATAAGAACAGGTATTTCAAATATTACTTTATGGTATTTTACTGCTCGCATTTTATAGGAAAACATTAAACAGCAGAAGTGTATGCACCAGAGTACAAATTTCAAAGAAACTAGCTGAAATATTTAATTTTGTTGATTTTTTTACTAATTCCTTTTTTGTTCTAAGGCGTGCTCAGTCTGAAGTTCCAACACAAGATGGCACTCTAGAGAGACTTCTTTACAAAAAAAAAAAATTATACACAGATGGTCTTCTAATTACACTATTGAATATATTCTGAGATTATTTTATCTTGTATAATTGTCTCACGGGTCTTTAAAACCCATTCAGTCATGCTGTTCTGTCAATGGCCTTAGTATTTGCAAATGAGGAATTTGGAAAGGCACAGAACAGCAAGATAGACATTAGCTTTACAAACTGCACTATGTAAAAGCTGAAAAAGATCAAAAAATTACAGAAGGATTGAGGTTGGCAGGAATCTCCACAGGTCATCTAGTCCAACATCCCTGCTCAAGCATGGTCATCTGGAGCCAGCTGCCCTGAACAGACAATTTTTGAATTTTTTCATGGATGTGAACTCCACAGCCTCTCTGGGCAACTTATTCCCATGCTCAGTCACCTTCAGAAAAGGTTAAAAAGGTAAAAACTGTTTCCTGTTGTTCCACTGAAACGTCCTGTGTTTCAGGTTGCATCCTCTGCCTCTTGTCAATGTCACTGAACACTGTAAAGGGCCTGGCCCCATTCTTTTTGCACACTTCCTTCCAATATTTATAGACACCAGTAAGATCCCACCTGTGCCTTCTTTTTCTCCAGGCTCTCAGCCTTTCCTCCTGTGTGATGTGCTCTAGCCTCTTTAATCATCTCAGTGACTGTTCACTGGACTTTCTCCAGCAGCACCATCCCTTTCCTGTGCTGAGGAGCACAGAATAGACACAGTGTGGCCTCACCAGGGCTGTGTGCAGGGGCAGGATCACATCTCTCCACACACAAAGACAATTCTACTGCTCAGTGTAGCCCAGAACACCATCAGCCTTCCATACCACAAGTGCACATTGCTTTCTTGTGTCCAAGATGGTATCCCTTTGTGCCCAAGACAAGCTGCTTTCCAGCTGGGTGGCCCCCAGCATACACTGGTGCCTGGGCTTGTTCCTCCCCAGCTGCAGGACTTTGCACTTCTCCTTTCTGAACTGCATGATGCTCCTGGCAGCCCACTGCTCCAGCCTGCCAAGGTCCCTCTGAAAGGCACCCATTGCTCTGAGTACCACACACTTCTCCCACATTTTCATCACCAACAAACTCTTGGAGGATATGCTCTGCACCACCACCCAGGTGATTAATGAAGGTACTAAACAGGACTGGACCCACTACTGACCCCTGGGGTACACCATGAGTTGCTGACCTCCAAGCAGATTTACACAGCTGAACATCACACACTGTGCCCAGACATCCAGCCAGTTTCCAGACCACCTCCCCATCTCCTCAATCAGCCATGCATCAACAGCTTGCCTAAAAGGATCTTATGGCAGACGCCATCAAACACCTTACTCACATGCAGGCAGGCAATATCCACTGCTCTCCCCTCATTTACCAGACCAGTCCCTTCCTCAGAGAAGTTTAATCAAGTCAGTCAAGCATGAATTCCCTCTGGTGGAACCACACTGACTCTTCGTGAGGATTTTCTTGTCCTTAATGTGCCTGGAGATGATTTTGAGGCTTGGCTGCTTCATCACCTTCCTACAGATCAAGGTGAGGGTGACCAGAGTGGAGTTCTCTGGATCCTCTCCTTCTTGCCCTTCTTAAAGAAAGGACTGACATTTTTTTTTACTCCAGTCTTCAAACATGATATCTCATTTTTATTACATTTCTTTTAATCAGATCCTTAAATATAATAACCACTTTTGTTAATGACTCGTGATCTCATTACATTAAATGTTTGTAATAAAAGTACATGCTGAATTCCTAAAACAACTTATTTCTCTGCTGTTACAGCAGCAAAAGTGCTGCACTATTAAAATGCAACTTAGTCCTTCCCTAGAATATTCTAGTAATAATAAAAGGAAGACTTTCATACAGCATTAAAAAAAGTTAATAGTCTTCTAACATTGAACCAAATAATGCTTAGTTTTCTTTATTACATTCTTAGATCTGCTTTGGAAAATATTTTTTTTAGCTAGATGAACCAAAACAGATGGTTAAAAAGGACCTTTAGAGGTCAGTCAGTACTTTTATTCTCTCATACAGCACTAGCTTTATCTAAACTTTACCAAAATTTTAGATAAAGCTTAAGCAAGTTTTTCCTAAAGCTTCATCAAGCATTGTAACAGGTTGCTCAGAGAGACTGTGCAGTCTCCATCCTTGGAGATCTTCAAAAGCCAGTGGATGAAACAAATTCCAGATTCAGGAATTTTTCACTAGAGACGCATGCCCCGTGCAAGAATATGTCAGTACTTCAGAATGGGTTTTGTGGAAGTCATTCAACTTCTGTAACTTAATTTCTAATATTTAATATTGTAGTTTGACAGAAATCAGGATAATCTATGTAACTATTTCAACAACACAGATGTAAATGAAATACCAACTGGTTGAAAATATTAGGAGGAAAAAAAGCATTTCACAATATGTTATTGAAACCAAATCTAGCCATTAATTACAAACAAATAATATCCATTCTCACTCATCTAAACAACTTCTCTGTTGAAAACAAACTCAAAGACAGGAACGCAAGGTTAATAATTCAGAGGACCAGAGCCTTACTTTTTTCAGTAGATTTACCACGTCTGCCTTCTGTGTGTCCCCTCCATAAAACCTGTGTTTGACCTTTCACTTCTCCCTTTTTCAGAACAGAGCAAGGAGCTACCTCAGAAGATGGCAGAGCTCCTGAGAGCTGTGTAGCACAGGATGCCTTGCAGGAGGCTGCACTGTGATTCTTTATGAGTTAAGGGAGCTGTTTGGATGTACTGGCTGCAGTCCCAACACTTGCTAATGATTTCAAAGCTGTTTCTTAATCTTTCTGTGAAAAGTGAAATATGCAGGGTTCCTATCTTCATTAGAAATTACTGCATCAAAAAGTGTTGGTCCATGTTATGTAAGAGCTTAAATAATATTTTTTATTCTTAGGATCCATGTATTCATTGCATTTTCCCTCTGCTTTGCAGAACAACTGCAAATCATTCCACACAGTGATTTCAAGTAATTTTCTGATTTTGGTACTCTATATAAGTGTATACCTCTAAACATCCAAACTGGCTTTTATAACTTCTGGTGCACTGCAACTAATCCTTAGATCTCACTGTGCTTTTGAAATAAATATGAAAGAAACATGCTATGATGAGAACTTTCATTCACGCCTGTCTTATCTGGGAAAGGTGTGAATACTTACAGGAAAACACTGCCTATTCACTAGTGTGGGGTTTTTTTAAAAGTAGATGGAATGAAGTAGTGGACCATGGACTTTTATAAAGAAGAGTGTTACAACATCATGATGTCTTACAGTACTTTTCCAAGACTCCTTCAATTCAAGAAAACCTTTGTTCTTCCCCTTCACAGTAATACAGGTGTAGTTCTTTGTGAGGACATTAGGTTTGGGCATGTTCTAAGGTCACCCCATCTACCTAATCTGTTCTGTTTTCTACACACACAAACTTGTGGAGTACACAGAGAAATGAAGTATTTAACTCTGGCCTTCTGTATTTCAGGGAATTTTAGAGCTCAAAAGAAAACTGGTTGTTCTCAAAGACACTCACTTTGCCCTGTAAAGAAATTCCTAAGAGAAATATGCGAATTTCTTACTTATTCATCTTCAGTAAGCAAATAAAGCATCCCCTTTATTTATTCTCAATAAAGAACCAAGAAGGCCTAAAAACAGCCAAAGACTTCAATGTACAACAGGATCCCAGAACCAGCAGGGAACATTTGCATGATCAGATAATTATTGAGGGCTCTGGAGCAAGACAGATGTCCACTGTAAAACTATCAAATCAAACATACGCAATCGTGTCATGCAGCTGTTCTGTAACAGAATCTCCCATACAGTGATACATCAGCCATTTGGATCTAGTGCCTAAATAAAACCATACAAAATGAGACATCTTCATGTCATCAAGTGGTTGTTATCTTACTGGAAAAAAGATGTCAGGATTTTAAAAAAGTAACTTAAATTGAAATAGACATTAAAGCCAGACTACTCCTCCAGAAAAATTTGTTTAGGAAAATGAAACACAACGTTGAGAAGAAAGCTTGCTGAGAGACATTGATTTAAAGATACTTTATAACTAAGATAAAATGATAGCCTACAGAAAGAAAAAAGTTATCTCTCAGTTTCAGATGGTTTCTTCAGCTGTTGTGAGGATGAGACTTCTGAATTTTCCAAGTCAGTAATAATCAGCACAAAAAACTATGTACAGCATAAGAGTTTGTAAGTAGGTATAGCATTTCACAGTATTAAAAACCTGTGATTGTTGTGGGATGGCAATTGTTGATTTTTTTAAACTGCATTTAAGAAGATTAATAAAGTACAGTATAGTTCAGGAAAGGCACCAGGATGACATAGGGGAGGATTAGAGAATCAAATCTCTCTGTGGCTTCTTTATAACCACATAAAACTCCATAAAGATCAGAAAATCAAGCCTATATAAATATTAAAGTAACTTTACAAGCAATAGCTTTATTACGCTTTTATAAATTCATAGACCTTTGCTAGTGAAAAAGAAGGTCCAAATTGTAGAAGGGAAACTCACCGTCAAGAGTATCCACACCTAGACATGAACCTGTGTGCATCTGTGTGGAGGAACTAAACTTTAAAGAAAAAAACTGGTGAATGACCCAGAGTCATGTAGCCAGTATGTAGTTAGTATGTTATGTGGCACCTCTTGTGACACAACCTGCTACAGAGAGAGCCTATGCATGTAATGCCCTTGGGATGCATCTGTGGAAAATGTGACCTGGTCACTCTTGCTAAGCACACCATGGCGAGGCACCCACCATTACGAAACCTGGTGAGGTTACTTTGGATACCAATCCAAAGAGAGAACTCTGCAAAGGCCAGGGATTCTCAAAAAGGCTACACTGCATGTAGCGTTGCCTAAAATGAAAGCTTGCTGCATTCTTGTAACAGAAGTACTAAATTTCTTTAGATCTGCTCCTACAGCAGTACTAAAGAGAAAATGCTCTTTCTCTTCAAATACATTATATATATACACTATATGTGTTATATATGTACACATAATCATATATATATTATATATTATTATACACATGCATACATTATATATATACATTATATATGTGTGTGTGTGTATATACATACATATGTATGTATGTGTGCACTGATGTGTATGTGTGTGTTCAGCTGAAGCATGTATATGAACCCCAGAAACTGACTGCTTTAAGCTGCCCCTGGCCAGAGCTCTCAGTAGAGTGAAGCATAAATTTTCTTAACACACTCTAGGGCATACTAATGCTCAATTCAAACTGAGATCCTTTCTCACCTTCTACAGAGCTGCAAACTCATTAATGGCTCTATATTGCTTATTGAGTCATTCAAGCACACAGACAGCATGCTAGATTTCTTCCTGGTATCTAATTTTTCCTAGGTTATACAATGACATTCTTCCACTTTTGCCAAGCTTGTCAGGTTGTGCTACTTCAAAGGCACTGATGAATATATGTTCAGGGGCAAATCTGGTCGCAGCTTCTTCTGTTGTGAAATGCTGACAAACGCTTAAACAGATAGCTATAAAATTACCCTTCTTTAAGTTGAAGATACAAAAGAGTAATTCTGAGAGATTTTAATCTTTATAGTGGAAAAGAAGGAATTAAGATTTTTTTCATTTAGAACGGATAGCTTTCCATTCTGTTTTTTCTTTTAATAGAATAAATCCTACTGTTTGCTTTGACCTATGGATAATAGACAAACTCCAAAAACTTAAATAATTATGTTTTTCAAAGTTTAATAATTCTTCAAACATTACTGATTTTGTCTTATCTCTTTTTGTCATAGGTAATATACACAGCAGTACATTAAAAGACAAACAGTAAGGAACTGATCACTTTTTTACAGGCTTCTAACCAGTCTTGGCTACTGATAAACCCGTGAGAAAACCTTGCTTTTAAAAGACAGATATGAGCTTGGAGAGGCAAAAATAACACTGATTAGACATCCAGAACTACAGGGGTTTAACCATGACTTAAAACAGTGTTAACTGGGTAAGCCTATTCTTTTTCAAATCATACCAGCAGCCCCTTTGCACACCCTGCATGCAGTCAGAACACCTGGCCCTGGTGCCAGTCAGTGTCATGGGGAATGACACTGAGGTGACTGCTGCTACCAGGTAGAGCAATAATCCTCCTCAATTTAGTTACATGGAGTTATCATAGACAAGATCTGCTTCAGCTTATGTGTAGTTGCTGGCCACACTGTGGTGAAATTGTCTGGTGTCTGACCATTCACTCACTGGAGTTGGTTTTCCATGGCTTTAACTATGAAACATGGTTACTCACGTTTCATCACTGGATGAAGGGCAGATGAAACAAGAGGATTCTAAACCACAAGACCAGTCCTAAAGCTAAGAATTGTATTCTGTTAATAAACTCTTTCACAAAGTGCACTGATCCAGCAGCTCCAGGCAGGGTGTCTCTCATGACCAATCTTACTCTTTTCCACTGCACGCATTCACCAGCAGCATTAGGGAGGCTACAATGATCAGCACGCAAAATTCTGTTCCTGGTCATACAGGAATGAAAGGAAGAGCTGCATAACTGGGCAGACTTTGGGTATACTGAGCCACAACAGTGCCCTTAGACTGGGTCACTGCCAGATTAGGCACTTCACAGAACATCTCCTTCTACTGCCTTTTTTATCACATTTGAGGATGGCTCATTCCAACAGTCTGTGAGCAAAACAAGGTCAGAAGAATTTCGCAGAGTGCTGGCACTAACACAAGTGTATATAAATACCATGGTTGTGGCTTGATAAAAGCTCAGGGATGAGGTGCCCAAAGCTTTCAGAAGAATGCCAGAAGACTGGGAAAGCACTCTAATGCACTTCCCTATCTGTTATCTGGCTGTGACTACTGCAGCACAGTAGTGTTCAGTGAAACAAATGCCCCTTTACATTTCTGTGGTATGATACAAGCCTAGCTTCTCTCTCCCTTCCTTGTAAGACTTTTTTTTTCCAAATTTACAGCAAAATCTAATTAATACGCTTAATATTTTTGCATCTCAAACCAGTATTAGGATGAAACCTCTCTGAAATAATTCAACAGTTTTCCAACAGGTTCATGTGGTCCACATCTGTTCAAGGCACTATAAAATGCATTGTTTACCAGCACACCACTTACCCTCAGCATAGGGCCATTCTGGAATACATGAGGTTCATCACAAACAACACAGTATTCATTCAATACTGGTATCCGCTGCTCAGCAAATTCAATAGTCTGAGAACAATGAAAATGAGAATAACAACATCTGCTTAAAAATAATTAACAGTCAGCTCATGCTCCACAGTGTTTCATAAATGAACAGGATATGACAACCTACCTGCACAAGAAAGCCACGGTCTCGCACCGGAATGCATTTTGCACCATAATTTTGCTGCAAGGGAAAAGTTGAGGCAACTTCAGTGTTGGCAGACTAATTATAAGGAAATGGTAAAGCATTTGTAAGTTTTTGCATGCAAATATGTAAACAATTTGCATCAAAAGAGATGTCTCATTTGCACGAACCAGGCATTACAAATAATCAGTCCTTTTACTGTTTACTGAGTATGGTGTAGGTTTTTAGTATTTCTTTCTAGTTCTTAAATCTGATGAAGGTTTGTATCTCTCCATCTGAGAAACTTTAATCTCCAATGAAAACATCAGTGCCTTCATTCCATCCTAATAAACTGACGTTTGGTAACTTCCACTTATGTTTTCACTGTGTATTGCCTATCCAAATATAGGCAGTATGTTAAAGCTTGGAAGACTACTATAACTCTCAGTAAGGCTGAAAACTTTTTTCTTTTACATGTACTAAGGTCTGACTTCTGCTAACACCACACTAAGAGATCTTTATGCTCAGTTACTATTGAAATTATTTTTCTTTCAGTGGACAACAACATAAATTAGAAGTAAATTTTGTTACAAGAGTCAGTAAGATTCAGACTTCCCTTCAGACTGACATCTGTTTCAATCAAACCTTGTTTTGAATAGAATTAGATCAGCTCTATTTAAAGTGTTTTGGCTGTTTTTTAAAATAGGATTATTTCCTTTCATTTCTCTACTGTTTAATTGCTTAACTGCTTTTCCATTTTTCTTCTGGGCAACAATCCTACTTGTATTCATATATGAGACTCTATTATTTTAGCTGAGAATTGAAGAGAACTCAGTATCTTGATTCATCACTTCTACATTCCACTGATTTCAAATTGCAGTTAGGCACCCAGGCTACCCATATATCTAGTGCCTGCATACAAAATATGAAATATACCCTTGATGCCCTTCCACTAACATCAGTCAAACTATGTCTGACTATGTATGTGATGATCTTCCCTCAAAGTAAGTGCATTGAAGCAATAAATTATGGGTAGTTTTTATAAGCTGCCAAACAGAGCTTGCCTTTCTTTCCTATCAACTGATAACATCAGTAATGAAACCTAGTCAGCTCTTCATTGTCTTGTAAAAAACAGAGGGACTTTTCCTATTAATGTCAGGACAGAAAAGTCTTGCTATGTTAATACATCCTCTGCTGAATCAGAAAAAAGTGCATCTCTAAACTGCAACAAGTAGAAAGTCTGATGACTCATCTTAAATTAATTTTGCTGTGCACATCACATAAATCAACCACACAGCATATACATATAAACAACCTTACAATAGTGTATCCCTGCCTGTAGATCTGAAGAGGATAGCTTAAAGCTTACTGAACTAAATTACCTTGAAACATAGCACACACAATGTAATTTCATTTTCTAGAATGCACTATTTTAAACGTAAGTATGGGCATCTGAAGGAAGAATCAGCTTCCAAGGCATCACCAGGCAAAGGGAGTGGAGAGAACTATTTTCTAAACACTTCTCCCCACATCAAACACAAAAACAGCCTGTTGCCTTGAAAGACTGCAAACAAACCCACTCTTCCTTCTAAAGTAAAAAAGTCATCTTTTAAGAGGCATAGGCAGAAGAATTGATTTTGAGAGCTCTTTCTTAAATGCAAGAGTATATGCTACCCTGTTTTCCCAGTTGATCATGTCTCTGAGGAAAGTAAGAGGGCCAGCATGTGCTCAGTGCCTTGCACGGCCTCTGATGTCCCTCAGCACATTTGAAGGTTTAACCCTTCACAAATCACAAATGTGCAAGAGGTGAGTGGAACCATGACTGAGCTTGTTCCAGTATGATGGTGGTGGTGGTGATGATGATGATGATGATGGCAGATGCAAAGACCAGAAAGAGAGGTGATGTGGTACTCAAACCATCAAAAGGACAGTTGCTTCCCCACAAAGCAAACAGGGAAATGAGAGAAGTCCTCTGCAACTAACCTAATTTTGCAGCACAGAAGTGCACACTCTCCCTTTTTCCTGCAGGATGTATGAAGGGAAGAAGTGGGTTACTGAATTTTTCCCATGGCCAGCAGCTGAATGCAGCATTGAGCTGCATTCAACACAATACATAAAATCTCTGTCCTGACCCCAGCAAATTCTGATTTCATAACTTAAGTATGTGTGTATGCGCAGCTGTCTGAATCCTCCTTAAAAAGCTGACTTCATTTCTCTTGCCTTCCAGTATATCCAATATAGTCACTAACATATATCCTAAGTATTAATGCCCTTGCACAGAAAGCATAATAGCACATTTGGAAAATAATAGGAGGAAAATGAGCAGAATACAAAAAAAATATTACGCACAGCAGCTTGTGAAGGTGATGATGAGGATGGTGTTAAGATACCAATAAGCCCTGAGGTAAGAGAGAGCCTCCTGCTCTCTGCCATGGTGGACTCCTTGAAAGGCTCCATTTTGGATGATTTAGGGGCATTGGAGTAAGTCTTGCTGAGCAACTTGTGATTCTTCAATCCATCCAATTCTTCCATTCTAAGGTTACTGGAGTAGGATCTGCTTAAAAGTTTGTGGGGCTTCAAGGTGCTGTTGTGCTCACATCGAGGATCCCCAGAGCACGACCTGTTTAACACCTTATGGGGCTTTAAAGTGATGCACTCCTCCTGCTTGACAGCTGCAGAGCAAGCACGACTCAGCAGTTTGTGCGATCTAAGAGCCATTGTCTGTTCAGCCCTAGGGTCACTCGACAACGAGCGGCCAAAGGTTCTGTGAGATTTTGTGGCACACACATCCTCCGCCTTCACTGTGCTAGAGCAAGTCCTTCTCAGTAGTTTGTGAGTCTTGGAGATGCCATCCTGTTCTGACTTCAGCTTCGATTTATTTTTACCACAGCCAGGTGGAGGATAACTTGGCGACCTTAGAATAAAGAAGATGGCAAAGTTGGAGAATAATCAAAATCGTGGCAAATCAAACAAGATCACACAGATGTAAACACTTTTAAGTGACACCTGTCTTTATGGTTTTTACTAGTGATACATGCAACCCAAACTTTTAAAACATGAACAATTTTATATAAAACATCTTCCAACACCAAAACAAACAACTTACTCATATTTATACACGAGCTCAACAATCAAAAAGACAATTAACTACTTAAGCAGAAGTTAGACCTGTGACCTTACAGCTTTTTGTAAAGGTCTCTATGTCTCAAAACAAACCAATTATTCAGGAAATTATCTTTAAAATGAAATCCACCTCTTATAACACATTTTCCTTATCAAAATTGAACTTTTTTATATAATGATCACAGCATGATCCCATGGCAGTTATCGTATTCTGGACACAGAATAACAAACTCTATGTTCAGATCCAATGGAAGATCCATTGGATCTGAGCAGTGAAACTGGGAGACATTAAATCAAATTTAATTCAGATGAAAAGGATATTATTTTAAAAAATCATAATAACCTGGGCACTTTTTGAAAGACAAATTTATACCCTTCTTTCTGGTTATAGACAAATTCTAACACTGTAAAACCAGAAATGAGAATGTGAGAGACCTAAATTATGAATGCAGAAAGTAAAGAACAGAAGATTTTTATGAAACAACATTCACACAAACTGTCACATTTCTGTAAGGTTCATATTCGCCTGTCCTTGCAAAGAAGATTTTACAGGTTTGCTGAATCATTTTCCTATGTTTTATAAGAAACACCAACATTTAGAGCTGTGGGGGGGAGGGGATGGTTTGTGGGTTTCTGTTTGGTTGGTTTTTGTTTTCATCAAATGGAGAAGTAAAAACCCAAGGGGAGAGGCTGGCAGGTTTCCCCACCCTGTTAGCAGGTGTTGGCAGTGGAGGATGGAGGCTGCTGATTCCCTGTAAGCACTGGGTCACCGTCACCCTCCTGCAGATGAGAGGTGGGAATGGTGCCCTAGGGACAGAGAGGGTCCCTGCATTTGGGCCAAGCCATCTCTGAACTTAAGCTCCTAAACCAAGAGGAAAAAGAATGGGCTGGTTTTGTATGCCCTTTCTGAATAAAAATAAACCCCAAGCTACAGCCTGTGCTTGGCAGTGGTGTGTGGTGTGGAAGGGAATGGATAAGATTTCTACACAAAAAAACATCTTTCCTTCTCTACCTTTGAATAGACAATCTTTTGTCATCTTTGACATTCCCTCCTTTTTCAATCTAAGTGATCACTGTATTCTATCTCTTTTCCATACCCTGAATTTAGAATGGCAAAATTCATCAAAAAGAAGAAATATTCAAAGAAGCATTCAATTCAAATTCAGTAACTGAATCGAAGGGGTGATCTGTCAACTCTCCATAATCAGTAAAACACACTAGAGTAAATAGTAACAACCCTGAAAGAGGTAAAATCAGAGCCTGATTCTACATATACTTACGCGTATGAGCAACTGGCAGAAATCGTATTAAATTCAAATTCATTCAAACTATTCATAAACTCTTTCTTATGCTTTCTAATGCCTTTTCTCTTTGAAATTCTGTGCCTGCATTTCAGAAGTGGAAAACATTAATGTAGTCAAATACTGGAGAGGGGAGGGTGTTCAGCATCTTCAGAAATCAGTCTTTCGTTAATAACCATTCCAGTTTTAAAAAACTAAATATACAAACTCCTTTATAAAGAAGAGCTGGACAAACACAGGCTTTTAAAATATAGGTAAAATATGCTATACATATGTATTACTTGTATATGTATTACTTGTATTTTTATTCTTGCTATTCAAATAAAGATAAATAAAAACACAACACAAGTTAAAATAAAATTAATTATTTCCAGTTCTAGATGGAACGTGGCTGTTTCAGAGAGCAGGGCACTGAAATGCTCTGACTTCTAACAATCTTAGAAGCTGCAGCAGTACCAAGTTCACTCCTGATGTCATGCAATGCAAGGACTGGAAACCCATGAGGTAAGATATAAATTGAGAACTCCTCCAGGGAGAAAAGTCAAGATTTCACCTTGTGAAGCCTGCTGTGGATTTTGAACAGTTTATGGTGATAACAGCCCTTTTTCCTTGCTATTACCTGCGCAATGTAGAAAAGATGTGCAGAGGGGATTTCACCTTTTTGTCAGACACCTTCTTATTGTGCGTACAGTTAGATTTTTCTTTGCTGTTCTTCCACTGTTGTGTAACAAATGTCTGCATGATTCTGAAAATCAAGATAGAAAAGAAAGGTTTTCTTATCCCAGCCAGGACACACTCATTTTAATACTATGGTCTCAGTGGTCACCATGCAGGTGACAATGCAATGTTCTCACTCTACAGCTGAAGTTTTCTGTCATGTATGTGGATTAATGATTGGGTGCCCCAGCTTCTCAAAAACCCGTTGTTTCCACACAGAACTAATTTAACATGGGACTCTTAATGAGAATACAGTCTGTGTGAAGAACCACTGCAACTGCAAAACTTATCCAGACTATTCCTCTCATGGAGATCTAGAGACAAACTGAGTCAAGGGCATCAAATCCAGCTACAGGGGTCTGCCTCTCACAGGACCACAGGCTACTGCATCTGCATGGCTAAGCAGAACCTTGTTCTCTGACTCTAATCTGGCAGTGGGGGTCTTAATAGTGATAAAAGTCGAAGTGGGAATTGGTGTGAAAAAGAAATATCCCATTGCCACAGCCATGAGGGACCACTGGGCTCACGGGTATTTTTATTCCTGCTCAGCTGTGAACTGTGCATATATATTCTTGAAAATGTCATATGGGAATCTTTAGTAAGTACCCGGTGCAAAAATCACAGACAAGGTAAATAGCAAAACATTTTTAAAGTATTCATTTCAGGGAAGGATTTCCATTTTTTTTCTTCTAAGTCATGCACCACAGAGATTTTAATAATTTGCTTCATTTGTAAGATTATGAAAATGTTACATTGAATTTCTTAAAACACTAAACAGGATTTTTTTTCCCCTGTTTCTTAATGTTGTAATGGTGAGATACTAAAGCCTATATACTTAGAAATTCATTACATGTACAAAAGCATATGCAAAGAGATGACTCAGCAAAATTGTATTAAAATTAGTTGTACTGTGACCACATGAAACTGTCAATTGTTTTGACTATTCTTCCATCTTGTCATCAAAACATGGATGGCCTAACTACTGTGGTAATTCCTATCCTAGAGGTAACCAGGAAAGCATAGCCCCTCAGGGTATGCATGAAGCTGAAAAAGACTCCCATTTCAGAGGCTTCACCATCTAAGCAGAAACATGAAATTGAACATTCCTGGATATGGTCTTTATAGCTTACTTCCTAAAAGGCACCAAAGTGACAGAAAAGCCTGGCAAATAACACAAACCAGGTTCTCATCAACAGCTGTCAAACCCAAACTTGAAATGGCAAATAATGACTTTTATTTAATGAAAAACAACTTCAAGATACTTTGATCCAACAACCAACCTGACAATATGAATTTCATTGTACTTAACACGGTCCAGAAACTAAAGAGTGTAATATTCGCCTAAAAACAGGGGTTTGTCCTTTTCTAGACTTACTTTTTCAGCTGATGTCCCAGCCCAAATCTTTCCTTAGTAGAGATCTGAAATACATCCACAGTTGGCACTAGGGAAAAAGGATATTTTGTTGATACATGAACTGACAGCAGTAACAACAAACTCGTGACCATGTAAGTCTTATTTAAGGGACCCTCTTGTACGTGGAGCTTGACTGCAGACAATAAAATTGAAGCAATAGCAAGAGTAGACATGTAATCTAAGCATGTTAAGAAAGGAATGGTCCTTTTTGGAATATCAGCCAATATAATTTACAATTTTACAAATGGAATTCTCCCAAATGTATCTCTTCCCACCCATTTTATTTTAAAAATGTATCCTTTTTTACATATACACTATGCAAGTATCAAGCAGCATCAGAGTAAATTTATTCATCTCACCTAATATTTTAAACATTCTTCCCAAGTAAGTAGTCTATACAAATAGAGTTCCTGTGGCTCTGAAGAAAAGCCCAGACTGAAACTGAATTCAATAGTACCTGGATTTTGTTTCTGAGGGTGTTTTAGTGCAAGATTCAAAACCATCCTAGTGCCAGATATGTGAATTCTAGTGGTCAAGGGTTACCATGAAATTTTCTCAAAGCCTGTCCTAACACTGATATATCCATACTCATGTCAGAAACTGCAAATGTACAGGGTAAAGGATGGAAATAAGCTAGTGGCATTACTAAAATCCTTCAATAACATTTGCTAGATAGAAGTGGCAGATGGAATCCAGCACTTGTTGAGAGAGCCACAGGCCTTCAAGGCAGGACAACAGCCAAAGCACATTACAAGCACAGACAGACTGCATACTTTGTATTGCATAAGGTGATAATGACTAAAATAAAACCAAAAAGAAATTAAAACAAAAAACTGGGGTTTGTTCAAATTTTATTAGAAACGGTACATCAGTATTTTGATGTTATTCTGAGAACTCAGAAAGACAGATTTTATTTGGAATATCAAATTTTGTACTTTAATTTTGCTTTAATAGATTAAATTTAATAATAAAAATACAATATATCTAACTTGGCCTTGCAATTTAACTTAGTTCAAAGGTCAGTAGTTACCTCTTCTCTAATGTTATTATTCAAATAACATCAAACATAAACTCATCTTTTAAATGCAAACTAATGATTTTTTTCAAAAGGGATGAATGATCTCATTAAGTATAGCGATATCTTTGGATTGTCAAATTTCAAACACACTACAGGGGGCTGGTGGGATGGGGAATACTTTAAATTATCATACCTACAATCAGCAATCTTAAAATCTGACATCTAGACCAAAATCTTTGTCTACACTCTACATTCAGAGGACACATGCCAATACCTCCACTAGCTGATTCATCCTCTCTAAGACAGGTTTCTAAGGCACGAGGGACAAACTGCCCACACAGACAATACTGAAACAAGCTATTAACTAGAAGAACTATCTAAAATCAGTGTATTACACAGCTCCATGGTGGTAGTCATATCCTCCACTGTGCTTTGGAATGTACTGTGCTCCTGTTTCTCACTCAATAGAATGCAGTATAGGAGAAAAAGATACAGCATAAAATTCTGGCCCTGTATTCTCAAGAAAACAGAAGAGGAATTCACAGAGTTAACACAAAAGATGGTGGATCTCAGCGTGCTTTGCTAGTAAGTAAAGAGACATGGCTGCAACAGCAGCTGAGCTCATAAAACCAGTGTCAGCAAAGCTCTTGCCTGTGGCCCTGCTCCTGCCTTTCTCAGAACTGGGCACTCCCACAAGCAGTCAGCTGCAGCACTGGGAATTATGTTTCCCACCCTAACCTTGACAGCAATGCACAATATATATTCTTGTTACTTCTCATTTCTCACTGCACACTGCTCTACACACTTCACCTTCTCTTATTTGATGCATTTCTTTACTTTCTAAATTGCATTTTGATAGAAATGTTCTGAATACTAACACTGCTTCCTGCTATCGCAAATGCATACTTTAAGATTTGTATATTAACAAAAACGATTGAAGTAATAAACTACAGACAAAAAGACCAAAGTCAAGGGGAAAAAAAGACTCGTATAATGCAATGCTTATTTGAATGAACAGAATATAGCTTATAGTTAGAGTCATCAGAACACATATCCTATAGAAATAGCTCATTGGGACAGATTTTGCTAAACAGGACTGAAAATATCTATTCATTTTCCAGAGGCAGAATTCTCCCACAGATAAAAGCCTGAACTGACAGCCTGTACTGCAAGTCTCCAAGGCTGGGCAAGTTATTATCCAAACTGAGTCTGACTTGCACTGTAAAATATATCTGAAGTTAACTCTCACATATGAATGCTTACAAATTGTGAAAATCAGTTGATTCTTCATGAGCTGGACTATTTTTCTCTCATGAGGAACCTTTACTCACACAAAAATTATTTCAAATCTAAAGATCTCCAGAATTCACATACTCATACAGAAACCAGAAGCTGAAAGGGCAATTACCATGGCCTGACTCTTCAAAGCTGTATTAAGAAGGGCATGGTAATCTGCTGCACAGGTCTGTGTATGTCTCCATTATCAGCTATATCTCATCTAGGCAGATGATGTTTGATTTCAAAAATGAGGAAATCACATATTAGAAACTCCCCATCTTTACTCCTTAACCCTGGTTCCCTGGGGAAGCAGTCGCATCTCACAGGCTATCAGGAAAACAAGTTCCCAAAATCAACCCATGGAAGTTTAAATTAAATGCCTGTGTCCTAGGAAGGGCCTAGCCATGCAAACACTTGTAAGCGTAATTCCAAGTCAACAGGACTCCTCTCAGCAGCAGAACTGAGGACATGCAGGGTCAAAGATTTGGTAGTGAATAAGTGTCTACCCCATGGCTTAGACTGGACACTACACAAGGCATAAGAAGAATACACAATTGACCAACCTGGACCATTTAGGTACTGTGTAAGTGAACAGTGCAGTCGCACTATTATGGGCTCTGTGCGAATCACATCCCAAGCCACAGCAATCTCCTCCTAGTTTAAGAAAAAAAGAAAACAACAGACATAATTAGCCATCATGAGGAACTACTGCTTTTTATCAGGCTACCTTAGGTTGCTATAAACACCATCCATCCATTTTCTCTAAACATTTACATTGTTTAGTATCTACTTCAACTTTACACTTTAGACTCAGGACAAGTTATGGCATGTCAACATCCCCTGAAGAGCAGTGTCAGACTGCTTCCAGTTCTGGAGTGAGCTTCTTTAAACCAAGCAGAGGTTTATACACAACACTGCACATACAGTACAGGCAGAGACATTCCCCTCTGCCAAGAGGTACTGCTTCAAAGCTGAGAAGAAAAGGAGCAAAAAAGACAGAATAGAAATTAGCCCGATAAGTAAGGGCTAAGGAAACTTTTGCTCTTTAAAATCGCTCTAAATAATTCAAGCTATGATCAGATTTTCTTAAAATTTTAGTATGTTTCAGTAACTGTCTTATGTGCTGTGTGGACCTAAGGCGCATCTGTGCAGAAGCTAATGATGCCCGTAAAAGCTCTCATTTTTATTCTTTATATAGAGGCCAGGAAGTTGCTGCACAGATGAGGTGAGGAAGTGTGAAGCTGAATGACACCACAACAGCTACAGAAGCCATGCTGCCAGTCAACAAACAGCACCACTGTCCCTTTGCCAGTCAAACCTCTCTGTAATTAACGTACAGGAGCACTCCTGACAAAGTCCTCTTCCCTTCAGGACTTTCCTTCAGGAAGTGCTTTCACCTGACACATGTTTAGGTTAACATAAAAATAATGGTGTTTCATTTATATTTACTAAAATATTTACCACTCACAGAAAATGTTTGGAAGGAAATACACGTGGCAAATTAAAAGCCTAACAAGACATTTTAACAACATGGTCACAAAAGGAAAGAAAACCTTTTCACCATGTATCAATCAATAATGTGACACCCACTTGTGAAGATCAAGTCTCCAAAAAAGGAAAGTATCAGTGGTTGTCTACAGTCTGATGTGTAGCGAAATTAAATGGATATTAATGTTCATTATGTAATTCTGTGATTAGATTACTTACATCAAGAAAGCTAACATCAATATGTAGATCAATATCTACATCATCAATGGCTCCGTATTCCCTGAAAGGAAATAATTACATTACATTAGAGCTCTTTAAGATACTCCTCAGTCCAGGAGTACTTACAAGATGGAAGATTTTATAAAGGATTATCTTATGTGTAAAATCAGAACAGTTATAAAATACACATTTACATAGATTGGATCAATATTCCCAGTGGGTGACCGTCTGCTGCACTTACAAGTTTTTTCAGAGAATCTTGCTTAAACAGGCTAAATCTTTTCCACGAATTCCCCCAAAATCTCTCCATTGCTGCTATGTATTTCTGTCTCACATATTGCACAGATGAACAAAGAAAAATTAATAGTCACATGCTGCTTGCTTTATGACACAAGAACACCCTTTGGTAATTTTCAAAAGTATTTCAGATTAACAGCTAGTAACCTAAGAATAGGCATCAGATAAACCACTGAAGACAAATACAAGATAGCCTAGAGGATGGCAGGTTATACCTGGGGGATTGCTTCATACATTCAAGCATCTGTTTGTCAAAAATAAAGACTGCCCTGTAATGTGCTCAAGGCAATAGCTATCTTTTTTATCTGTTGTGTGTAGTATTGCAAGATTCAGATTTAACATTTATTTCACTGCCATCTGAAATCTTACATTTAAACTGTGACTTTTCTGTCTCTTATTTTCTGACTCACTCAGATTGCCCTCCCCCAATGTACTTGAAGACTTCTGAAAAATAGAGATAGAATATACTTATTCACACACCTAAACAAAAAACTTTTTTCCATTTCATTTACCTTACTTAAGTGGACAATGCTGTAAAGGTACTATCTCTCAAATTTTCACAGATTAGATTCCAGTCACTAGGGTGTTTTTAACTTTAAAACTGCATTTCTATGCCTGTTCTCACTGTGACTTCCATGCTTTTGTATTACATTTGACTAAGTGCAGAGCAGCAGGTGTGCATAAACTAGTCGATAGGGCAGTTTTGAAATACTAAAATACAGCTGTTTCCTACCAAAGTGATCTCTCAGTTGTGGTAGACCTGAGTTTGCATGGGAAATCGCTTGAGCTCTTGTGAAGTTTGGTGAAGGGAGCCCTTTCCACCAAAACTCAGCAACTCAGCTCTTTCTGGTCAGGGAAAACCCAAGTTCTCTCTCTAGATCAGGTCTGTCCACACATGGCACACACGGGGCAGGTGAACAGGACAGGGCCCTATGACAGGAGACGTCCCAGGCACTTTCAGAGCTGCTCCAATGTCACCTCACCCAGAGCTGTACAGGCGCTCGCTGACCTACAGCTCACTGAAAACTGACTTTGAAACAGGGAAGGCTCCCCACCTACTGAATGGCTTAGCCACTGCCCTACACAACAGTGGCATCAGGTTTTTTTGTTCACTTTCCAGAAGATCCAAACATTGTTATGCTATCTGAAGCAATTTTTATGAATGTGGACTGATGTTACTCACATAATAGATACAAAAGGCTGTAAACAAGAATAATTCAATAAATTAAATGGAGGAATGGTTAAACTAATTGGATAGAAATATTAGTGAAGAACAAATAAGATAAAAATTAGTTTTAACTGTGATATTTCCATACTCACTGAAATCCATTTGCCCCTACCTCACTACTATCCTAGAAGATGGATTTTAGACATGTGATGGTAACTCTAGTTTGCATTTCCCAAGCTGACAAGAGGAGGAAATAATGTTTTATTCCAACACCTACATCACATGAACTGCTATCTACAATGGCTTCATCAACACATCTTGATTTTGATGCTTCTACAGGTCCTTGGGCCATAAACAAAAAAGCAATGTAAAGAGATACAGAGGAGTTTGGATCAGCTGGATGGATCACTTTCTCAGGGCTTTTGTGGCCAGATTTCTAAGGGCAGTGGTGAAAAGCATACAGGTACAGAAACTTCACTTTTACATGTAAAACTGACTCTGTGACAGCAAGAGATTACTGAAAGGAGGGTCAACTGCCTAGGAAATACGCCTCTCAATGGAGACCCTCATCAGCCTTCTCTCAGAGAAGTGGAGCTGCATAAGAAGGATGAAAATGAAGGCTTAAAGCTGTGGGGTGTATTTCCCAGAATTTGTTAATATTTTCAGCTGTAATAGAGAGGATAAAGCATTGAAGTTTTACACATGCCAAAGGCAGCTAGAGGTACCAGTTTCTACTACAGTGAGCTCAAGGGGTGATCACAGTGTTTCCAGTGAAACAGCTGATTCAATAAACTACATGCATTTAAGTTTTCAAAAGGTTACAAATAATGTTTCCATTTTAGGAGCTTAAAGGAATTTCATAGTTAACAGTTTAGCAAATAAACATTTATTCATTTCCTAAACCTATATACAGCTATTCAGATTTCAATTCTGCAAGTTCTTGAAGTGTAATAAATTTCCATTTAATCTGAAAATGTCTGGTACACCATAGATGTAGGTATGCTCTCTCTTCTTCATACTTGGTGTGTATGACAACTTTGATATTTTCCTTGCAATACATCTGACAGGTCTGTTACATCTTATCTACCAGTTACTTTTATGGATTTATTAAAATTATGATGATGGAAAACTAAGTTATAAAATACCTGAGGCATATTAAAATACATAACCTACACAGATATCCACTATGGCAGAATCATGCACATTCATGCCCAACAGAATTTGTGTGCAACTACTCTAAGCAATTCACATCTGACCAAGGTTCCACTACTTCCCTGTGTAGGATATTTTACATTCCCACACTTTGAAAATTTTCCTAATCTCTGATCAAAACCCAGATTCTTACTGTCTCTCTCATGATGACAATACACAGTATTTGATCACTCATTCTACCTACAAACAGCTTTTTCGTAGAAGAAAAACTGTTATTATGTCTTCTTCCTCTCCTTTTCTCCTAGACTAGATAAATCCAATTCCTTCAGTTTTTCCCTAGGGAAAGTATTTATTAAATCTCTTATCATTCCTCTTGTTCACCTCCTGGGCAAAATACAGAATATGACAGAAAAGGAGTTTAACAAGGGTTTAGAGAAATGTTGAATAGTAATTTACAACAAAAAACAACTGCCTGACTAGAACTGCAAAAGACAATGATGTTTTAGAACAGGCTTGTTCTCACACAGCTACTTGTAACCGTGCTGAACCACAAAAGAACCCCCAAAAACCCAGCATTGATGCTGGTTTGCAGTGCTCCCTCCTTTTCCCACACAAAAGGCAGAAAAGACTCGTGCTTTGGCAGTCAGGGAAGGTCCATATACAATTCAAAGTCCAAAACATTAAAGGTTACAGAAAGGCCAATGCCATACCTGAGAGATACTGCATTAGGTCCATAGATCTCTCTCACTGCTGTTAAATCAGCCTCCAGCTGTGGGTGCTTGTGAAGTTCTCCATCATAGCTAACCTGTCAGGGAAAAAAGATATCTTGGGAGTTCTTTATTTCATTTCTGGCCCCTGATTTAGACTCTTGAAAGTTCTCTCTGTAAAATATGTTGCATTAAGATTCCTTAATGCCACACTCAGAAGGGACAAGTTGAATCCCTGAGGCCACCTCATCTGCTAAAGCAGTAAGATTTTCAAAGCCAGGTACCTCTGCCTTCAAGTGTTTTGAGGGTTCTCTTCCTGTTCGTGGGAAGAGAAGCTGCAAAGGACTCATCCATCTGTCCTATTTTGTCCCAGGGTTTGTTCTGGGACACTTGTGTATTTTAAAAATGTTAAGTAGGATAAGAACCAGATGTCCCCAGGCTTGTCATCCTAGTCCCACCACTACAGCACGAAGGTTTGCTTGCTCTTGTTTGTTGTCACACTCTCATATATACTAGACACAGAACGGCTTGGGCACAAGAGAAGCGTGAAACTACTCTCTATACCCAGCACCTCAGCATCTAAATTACATTTTCAGCTTAGTCACTGTCTGCATTCTGCCCACAAGTGCAATAATATGAGATGAAAAAAATAAATTAGAAGAACACTTTCCCATGTTAAGTATTACACCAGAGAAGGCATAAAGTAATATACATCTAGACACCAATCACCTTGGTTTTTTTTTTCAAACTCTACAAGAAAAATGGAAAAAGTTATGTTTGTGCTTTCACTAAAAAGCAAAACTTGTGAGCTGGTTTGGTTGGACTGTATGAAGTAAAAATAATTAATGTCCTCCTATCTTCTAAAAGGTCCAAAATCCTCTTTGGGCGTGTAACAATCTGTTCATCATCTGTCTATTATTATCTTATTTTCAAGCAAAATGATCCTGATTGTGTGAACCTAAATCTATGTCTTTACAACAATTAGAATGACAGCAATTCCATAGAAGTCAATGAACTCCCTAGATTTGAACAGATTCAGAGAAGAGCGTAGGATTTGGTCTGTATCTTTGACAAATTCAGAGAGCAAAGCTGCAGAATGTAATCTATCCCTTTAGACCCATACATATATATAACCTTATACAGGAATCCTGCAGAGAATTATTGTTATTGCAGAACCACATCCAACTGCAGGACTGTTTCTTCCATTTGTACATCCAAATCTGTAGGAAACTAGTGCTATACTTAGAGATGTGCTTTTCAATTTACTTAATGTCAGTAGTATTAAAAAAATAATCAGATTATCAACTTTTTACATTTTAAAATGAGCAGAGAGTAGTTTTGTCAGACTTAGACCTAGAATTCTTTAAGCATAAGGCACAGAATTCATCATCATGGCATGGACATGTATTTTTCAGCGATACCAGTGATATTAATGACCAGAAGGTTATAAAAAAGTATCCTTCCTTTCTTTGGGCAGGCATGTCAAAACAATTTTCCAAGTAGGAGAGCACAGGAATAAAATCGTTATTGTAATTTTTTTTTCACTTTAGGTAGGGGGAAACCAATCCTTTTTACATGCTCATTACTCAAAGAAGAATTCTTTAAAGATGCGTAAATAATTGCTGTCCTGCTTCCAAAGAAAGCACAGCAATCATTTCACAAATCGTAGCTGTGGTGCACTTGCCACCTTTGTTGGTCCTAAACCAGACTTTTAAACCAGTCTTATGTTTTAATAATAGTAAAATACAAAAGGAACATTATGCAGAACACTACACTGCTCAACATAATGTTTTTTCTAATCTATTTTCTCATGGTAAGAGGCTGTGAACTCAAAAAGGAAACAAAACAGTGCTCTGGCAAATTCTAAGACCACAGTATGGTACTTCCCACCCCTGAATTAGTGCCACAGACATACTGATGTACACAGAGGAGGCTGTCAGAGTTTTGTATTTCTGCATTTTCAAGTATGTCTTGTAGCTGAAGCACAAGAGACATGCAGAGAGAGAGCCAAAGGCAGTAGTATTTCCATTTTCATCTCCTGTTCTTATTTGCAAATGTAGAAGATAGAGATTCAAAGAAAGAACTTACAGAGCTGCAGAAAAAGTGAATATAAAAGTTAAAAAATCTGGTAGCTTTGCTGTGACTAAAAGGTCTATGTTTAGAAAGTCTCTGTTTTTAATCTGAGACCTTATTCAGATTATTTGACAAAAGGTTGCTTTTTAAAAGGAGATTAAGTGATTTACAAACCTAAATCCCATTGAAAATCAATAGGTCTTAGACTGTTGAACCACTTAGCTACTTTAAAGTATTTATCCATTAAATCCTTAGGGAGGATTACAAGTAGGTGCCTAGGAAGTGGATACAAACATTTAATTTACAGGCAAAAGGTTGCATCTTTACACTGCCCATCAAATGCCATTTCCCATCTTCCATGCGCCTTGTTTCATCAGCAGCAGCAGCTCTGTCCTTCCAGCTGTAGCCACTTAGAAATGCTAAGAATTATCCCTGACCTCCATCCTTCCCAGCTGTATTGGACACAGTTACACCGGGATCTCTTCCCTCTATTTGTTAAAGTCAGTATTTCTGTTCCCTCTCTTTTTGGGCATGGCAGACACTTGTCTCAAATGAAGGAGCCTGCCTTGCTTGTTCCCCATATATATCTGGTCAAATCTTTTGTCTCCCCAACGCACCTGGTGCTCACTTTGCAACTCTGCTTCAAAAGGGGTTGTTCTTTTTTGTCATTCAAGGGACTTTGCTCATTACCAGATTTCCTATTTATTTTCTGAGTCTCAGTATTATTTTTTTAACTCTAAATGTCTTTGTTAGACTTTTGTCTTTTTGATCATGAAATTTTAAATTAGAGATATCCTTTTTCTTTTTTCCTCTTTTTAAATACTCTTCCTATGATGTGGGGTTTTTAAATTTTGTTTTGTTTTGGTTTTTTGTTCACCATATTTTGTTTATGGATATTCTACATTCAAGACAGTAATAATCAGTTGGTATTTTATTTTTATTGCAGACCACACTTTTCTTTTTGCCAGTTACTATTCCTTCAGTAAAATCTACCTCATAGAGGAGACAATGCAATATAATCTAGTTTCCATTTTAATATAAGGCACTTAAATTCTAACCAGTCTTGTCTATTACACAAGTCTTCCACGCCTTGCAAAATGATGTACTGCTATCTGTGTCTATATCTCACAGGCAGTGTTAATAATTATTAATTCATTTGGGCACTGCCAGGCATCCTTCACCAAATATATCAGTCCTGGTTCAACAAATAAGCACTCCCAGCTGTTTTCTGCCTTTTCCTTCACCTTGAGGTTATTGCCCTTTCTTCAGAGTTGAAAAATGAAGCGAGTACATGCGACTCATCACTACAGGACAAGATTAGAAGCTTTTTCCTCTCAGGCAGATTAAAATAATACATTGCTCTTCACAGTGAGTTATGTGTATGGTCCTCCCCAGCACTCCCCAGCATGGGGCTGTAGGAGTCAGCAGCCGAAGGGAGGCAATTCCTGCAGTCATTTCTAAACCGAACATGAGTCAATTCCCCACGTTAGCTATTTCAGACAATGAAAATACAGTATTTCACTTCCACTTTCAATATAACTTTCAGTATCTTTTCAGGGGCGTGGGGTTGTTTGTTTGTGGGTTTTTTGCTGGTTTTGTTTTTTTCTGCTGTAAAGCACCTCCACATGAATTCTGTGTGCTAGCCCCAGCGCACTGTTGGCTCTGCAGGAGAAGAGGCTCAGCGATGTCCTGCTCATCAGCATCCCACGCTCTCTGCACTGACCCACCCTGCTGGCACTGCTGGCATGCTCCTGCAGCCTTGGCTCTGCACCCAGGGCACGGATGGCTCCAGCCCCAAGGCTGAGGCAAGGGACAACCTTCATAAACAGCCACCGTAATTCGCTAAAATGTGCGTGGAAATAAACAGTTCTAATAACAGAAGCGAGGAATGATTCCTTGGGGCAACATTGAGGCTAGAAAATAAGAGAAATCTGAATAAAGAGACTAGCAGCGTGAAGCACACTGCAAAAGAAAAAGGCATGAGAAGATTTTTATTTCCCAATGCACAAGAGAATGTAAGAATTAATTCTGCTGAGAGACCAAGAAGGAAAGACACAGGGCAGTACAATCATCTAAAATACGCAGCATTTTTCAAGGTGAATTTTACTCTAGAGCTCAGAAAAAGAATGGACTATTGCCTAGACCAAAATTGTTTTGTAATAACGATTTTCAGCATAAAAATGCAGTTCTCTTTACTTTAAAAAATGGTAATTCTCCAGAAGGAAATAGATTTGGACCCGGCCTGACTTCCCATTTGTATTAATAATGGGGTAAGCTTTACAGAGTCAGTTATCTGTTTCCTGGGAGTAAGCAACTAGCTTCTATTTTCAAGCTTTCTAAAGTGTATGTGCTTTTCCCATTCTTAAAGCTTTGCAAAAATAAGCAAAGTAATGTTATTTTGAATATGTTATAATGATAACTTGGAACACATTCAATATTTATGCCATAAAATACTATGTACATATATACACATGCCATTCTACTCAACACTGAAAAAAATGTAAGAAATTAAATTATCTTAAATTTATAATGGAATGAATATAAAAACTTTCAAATATTACTTTCTTGGAACTTGTGCAAAAAATTTCCTGCATTACCTGTCCTCCATAATAAAATTCCTCAGAGTCATTGTCTCCTTCAGAGTCTTCTTCAACTGTGCTGCTGTGTCGTGACTCCTTAATGGAAAAGGAAAGTTAATGATAAAAGTAATATGTTGACCTTGCATGTACATCTCTAAATGTAACTGGAGGGATTATGCTTTTACAAATAAGCTCCTAGCATCCTTTCTTAAGAGATCTTTTAGAATAATTTTTCCAGAGGACCCATTTTAAGAATGATGAAATATCACATGAAAAAAGCACCTAATACAGGGTACATAAAAACACCTTGAATATATGTTGGAGAGATAATACTTGTGCAGTTACAAACACAGCAAGGTATTTTTAAAAACTGGGTAATTCAGCAGACTTTGTGGAGATACTTCACTCAGTGCTCTTGCTAAACAAAGCATAACTTTCCCATCAAGACTAGTTCTGGACATAGATCTTTCAGTGTATCAGAAACCTACTACAACTTTATTTTACTTTATTTTCATAATTAAACCCTAATAGTTTCAGGAAATAATCCAAGTCCAAGCATGGAATATCTAATGTTTCGTTCTGTGAAAACCTGACACTCTCCTGCTAAATTTATTTTTAACAGAAGTTCCATCCTGGTGCCAGGAAAGTTCCAAACTTAATTTTCTGAGTAGCTATTCTCTGAGACAGTGAAAAGTAAAGATCAGAAAGTCCTATGCTTACCTAAGTAGAACCTGCTCCAAATAGGCTGCTTTGTGAATAATATCATCAAGTAAACTGAACTGATCCTGGTACTGACTGCAACTCAGCATGAGATGAAATGTTATATTCTGTTTCCCACCACTGGAACCTTTACTTATAATTCTATGATTTCGAGAGAGTAATTCTTGTTTCCCACAATGCACATGTTATTTCTATGCCCTATGCTGACTAGCAGCCCCTAAAGAACACCTGGTAACATCATAATTCTTCCCTGTTGGAGTCAATAAATCAAGAGCCTCTGAATTCTTCAGAGAGAAATCAGAGTAAATCAGAGTGCAGGGATTGAATTAAAACCTTTGGATGGATTGAAGCATATTAAGCCACTCACACATAAAGTAGAGGTATAAGTTTAAGTTTTAGAATAAGCAAGTAAGTCANATATTCAGAACTCTATACCAAAAACCTTTAGCATGGACTTTACTGCTTGTGACTCTGTACCTTTTGAGACTGATGTGCCTTTACAATAAACAACTTTATAGCAACTATTAGCTGCTCAGCTCTTTAAAGAAAATAACCACAACCCGACACTTCCCTTCAACCTGAACATTATGTATTAACCCCTTTTTTCTTATTTGTGTCCTACACAGACATGTCATAATGGAATAGAAATCAGAAACATGAATCAAAAAAGTAGAAGTTACCCCTAAATTCCACAGCCATAAATGTCACTATGTGTATACATTTATCACCAATTTCTACGGTCAGACATTGTAATCCCATTTTTCTACCTCTGCCTCTAAATTCCTGTTCTATTCACTGTATGTATACATACAGTGTGAAAGTGTTTTTATCCAATCTCATGGCAATTTCTGGCACGGCATAAAAATAATTTCTGCTTCTACTTCACTGAAAATAAATGAAATAACTTTAGTATTTTTTGTTAGAATAAAATTACTTCAGAAGGAAGTCTGTTTCAAAACAGAAATCAATTGAACAAAAATTCCACACGGAACTCTCACATTAGAATACAGACAAACCCATCATATCCTAACCAAACCTTGAACTATCTAGCCAACAGAAATCATCTATGTTAAAGGACTTTTTATAAAGCGTTTTTTTTCAGTACTTTCACATTTAAGTATCTGATTCAACTAGAAACCAAATACAAGCTCAAACTCAGTCCCACAGAAGCTAACTATACTTCAGGCTTTTAAGGAAATGGGTAAATTCTTCCCACACTTGTTTTTATGTTCACAGAGCCCTGAATACAATGATGAGGCAGTAGAAGCAAAGTATTTTCAGTGCAGTTTTTCACATCAAATGACATTTCATTTACTAAAAATAAAAATACACACATAGCATCTAGGCATGCTTACCACTCCTTTCCAGGATTAGAATCTCAGCACCCACCCTGACCAAAGGAAGCCTTTAGGTCAAGCACCTGAGCTCCTGACAATGCTCCATCTCTTGCTTGAGCAGGAGCCTGTATGGTACCTTCTTTGAGGCCATGACCCTGTCAAGCCCCAAGTGCAGATTTCACATTAGTGCCACTTCTTTCTTAATGTCTCAGTGAGACTGGTCAGAGACCTGTCCCAGAGGCACAGGGCAAATACCACCTAATACTCAACACCCTGCTTTTAGTGAGGAGAGTCCTGCAGAGGTCTGGAGTCTGCAGTGGGATTGCTGCAGTGAGTAGGAAGGAATTGAGATGAAGCCTCGTGTGCCAGTGTAGCTTAAAAGGTAACAGAATCACCAGGGACTTTTCCAGGAGATCTGCCTATTTAGGGCTGACAGGGTCTATAACACTGTTGAACAAAAAATGAAACACCAAAACCATATTTCCTAGGATAGGAGGAGAATCTCTATCCCAGCTAAGTGAATCACCGGTTATAATCCATTTATGAAACCGAGAGAAATACGGTCACTTTTTAAAACATGCAAACATGTACAGATTGAATAAGCACACTTTGATAGGAAGTCTAGGGTAAACACTAATATTCTATTATTTTCTTTTGCTTCCTAAAATAATTTCTGTTAAAATATGCATACAAGAAATACATACCTCTCCATTCTCCCTCTGTAATTTTGACTTTATGGATAAGCAATAGTTGACATCACTGGTTTTTCTTAACTCTTAAAAAAAGAAAAAGGAAAACAAGAAACATATGTGTGGAAAAAAAAAGTGAAATCGTTTTGCATACAGGGAACAAAAAGTTACAGTTTACAATGCAATAGTCTAAAATTAGGAAGCCCCTACTTCCCAGAAGACTCTTTCAGCGTGAACTGAAATTCAGCTGATCCATCTAGGACATTTGTTTTTCCCAATTCATGATTTATAATTTAGTGTAATTCATTAATTTCATATAACTTATAAAAGAATGAAAAATCAAATCCCCCAAGAAAATAAAATCTTCTACATAAAACATAGGTTTTTACTCTATTGTAAATTACAGGCTTAATTTCTTTTCAAAGTAAAGAAATATTTGCAAGTAAAATTTATCACAAACTTCTGATGATAATAGCAAGGTTTTGTTTGTGCTGCTGCAGTAATTTCAGTACCATTACTCTTGATTTACATCTGTACAAATGAGATAGAGACTGAAGATCATACTGGTCCCCCAGTGGAATTGAAAATAATTCTATGTTATGCAAAAAAACCGCCCTGATGAATTATAATAATAATAATAATAAAAAATTACAAAGTCAAGTGTTCCTATCTGAAGAACTGCCAGAATTAAGAGTGCTCTGTGCAGTTTCTTCTCCAGCCTGAAATAATCAGAGAATCTGTCTGCTAGAATCTAAAATGACTCCATGGAGTGTGCACAAATCTTTATTAAATACAGTATAAATGTGCCTGTATGTCTGACAAGCATACCCTTTTGTGTATCAAGTACTTCTTGAAAACAAGGAAATAATTTATAGTGAGAGGACCCCAAAATCATTGGGAAAAAAAAAATCATTTTTCTATAGTTGAATATAGCGAAACAGCTGAACCATTTTCTGAAATAATTCACCAGAGGCAGTGGTAGTTATAGACTGTTTCAGCTGTAATTGTGAAGATTTAGTGAAGTTTTAAGCAAATGATCATGAAAACTCATAATTGGGAAGTATTAAGCACCTCTAGCTGTATTCAAGGGGAATTGCTCTAGCAGATGCTGCAAGGCATTAAAAGCAATATTTTAATTTCTTCTATTCTGAAATGTAGCGCAATTTACTAGAACAAGACCAGAGAAAACAGCAAACTGTACAGCTGAACGCTTTAACATCATATCTCCCTCTAAATTCAGACAACATCTTATTTTTCCTCCAAAATTATGAATTTGATAAAACTCTCACAACATAGGATTACCTGTAGCAATTTGGTGGAAANTTTATCACAAACTTCTGATGATAATAGCAAGGTTTTGTTTGTGCTGCTGCAGTAATTTCAGTACCATTACTCTTGATTTACATCTGTACAAATGAGATAGAGACTGAAGATCATACTGGTCCCCCAGTGGAATTGAAAATAATTCTATGTTATGCAAAAAAACCGCCCTGATGAATTATAATAATAATAATAATAAAAAATTACAAAGTCAAGTGTTCCTATCTGAAGAACTGCCAGAATTAAGAGTGCTCTGTGCAGTTTCTTCTCCAGCCTGAAATAATCAGAGAATCTGTCTGCTAGAATCTAAAATGACTCCATGGAGTGTGCACAAATCTTTATTAAATACAGTATAAATGTGCCTGTATGTCTGACAAGCATACCCTTTTGTGTATCAAGTACTTCTTGAAAACAAGGAAATAATTTATAGTGAGAGGACCCCAAAATCATTGGGAAAAAAAAAATCATTTTTCTATAGTTGAATATAGCGAAACAGCTGAACCATTTTCTGAAATAATTCACCAGAGGCAGTGGTAGTTATAGACTGTTTCAGCTGTAATTGTGAAGATTTAGTGAAGTTTTAAGCAAATGATCATGAAAACTCATAATTGGGAAGTATTAAGCACCTCTAGCTGTATTCAAGGGGAATTGCTCTAGCAGATGCTGCAAGGCATTAAAAGCAATATTTTAATTTCTTCTATTCTGAAATGTAGCGCAATTTACTAGAACAAGACCAGAGAAAACAGCAAACTGTACAGCTGAACGCTTTAACATCATATCTCCCTCTAAATTCAGACAACATCTTATTTTTCCTCCAAAATTATGAATTTGATAAAACTCTCACAACATAGGATTACCTGTAGCAATTTGGTGGAAAATTACTGGAATTGGCTCTGTTGTAACTAACACATCTTCATCGTTATCAGAACTGGAAACGTAAGTGTTATCTACGAAAGAAAAACACTTTTCATGGTAAAGTTCCATTGTGCTTTGTCAGCCCCTTCCAATGTTTCCTATCCCAGACTTGTACCACAAGGAACCACTCCCCAGATGCTTAATGAGCTGAGCACTATCACCTTCCTGGTGTGTTTGGCTTTTTTCCCTTGAAATTGTGAACAAAAAGAAAAATATTGTAAGTACAGGAGATTCAGACCCAAGCTTTATAAAGCAAAACCATGGAGTTTGATGTCATGGCTTTTGTGAATCTTACCAAGCACTACTCTGAACCAACCCATAAGGCTTAGAGAGGCCAACCTTTCCCAAAATTAATACTTGTTTTATGTTTTTCGTTATGTCTGACACCAAAACTTAGGCTAGATCTGATATGCAGAGTGAAAGCTGCACTGAGAGCTGGGTGTTAACAGCCAATTATGCAAAATACCTGTGCCTCATTCTGCCTAGTCACTAAAA
Source organism: Rhabdornis inornatus (assembly GCA_013397075.1). NCBI lineage: Eukaryota > Metazoa > Chordata > Aves > Passeriformes > Rhabdornithidae > Rhabdornis > Rhabdornis inornatus. The sequence goes on from VWZS01009235.1 coordinate 52,424, forward strand.
GGTTATTTGAAGTGTCTTCTAATCAGTGGATAAGCTTTCTTCTGCCTGATTCAGGGAGAAAAGAAATCCCTCACACTTAATAAAAACACTGGTATGTATGAATATTATAACTCTATTTCATCAAATTTTCTTTAAAAATGTAGAGATTAGACTGAGGAGTGTGCTTGTTGGGGTTTTTTTGGTTTGGTTCCTTTTTTTTTGCCTCCCAACTAAATGCTTACTAACAAAAACCAAGAAGCAGCACTATCTGCAGGAGCTAGTTTTGCATGTATTGCTGACCTGCTTATGAATGTAATGATACTTTGGTTACTAATGATCTGGGCTGAATTGAAACCTATGCTCTAGAGCAGAAAGGCTGACAAGATAATCACAGATAAAGTGACAAATAAGAGAACTGAAAGACAGACTTACGTATTATAGTTTTGAACACTTTGGATCCACACCAGCAGCATGCACGAATTCACATGCAATTTTAAGCATACTGCTGCAGCCTCAAAGCTTTTGAGTGCTCTCAGTGAAATGTTACAGGTGTCAGCCCTAACTGGGAGGGAAGTTCAGTAATATCATCCTTTGTACCACAGCAGCTCTTAGCCACCTTTATCAAGAGGGAGCAATGGGGCTGTGGCTCTTCCTTGCACCGTGTGCCAGGCTGGGCAGGGCAGCAGCTACACTGCACACACAGATGGGTTTTCCTGACTGCCACCTGCAAAACACCTTTCTGCCACGTCCACACACATCTGCCAGGTCTGACTCTGTTGCACACCCTCACCTACTCCCACCCCTGTGCTGTCCTGCCAGGCAATCTGAAGGATCTGTGGCTGCCTCCACACACACATGCTGAGTGCAGGCAATGCTGCAGGAGGCCAACACCACTGATGTCCAAGCCCTGCACTCCTCTGGGCACAGCAAAACAATAGTCTGTGGCTGCTCAGCTACACACTGGGCACAGAGATGCCATGTTTTACAGCCATGGCATCATGTGAACTAAACGGGGTCCCTTCTGTCAGCATTTCTTCTCCCACTTTTGTCCATGGGCATTAGGGGCTGTGAGCTACAGCCACAGGACAGCTGCATCTTGCCCTCTCCAGGAAGCCCTGCCTTGCCTCTCTACATTCTCCACCTTGCTGTCACCATCATTTCTGTGCCCATCTTGCACATACAACACAAGCACATCTGTTTCCCAGTTTTGGAAGTGTGAGTTACTGCTATAGAGTCTAATGAGTTGAGATAATTGAGGCCATCATTTGGCTCTAAATATACCTAACACCACATACATGGAATGGAGAGAGGAAATCCTTGTGCTACAGCTTATTGCTGTACAGAAAACTAGGAACAGAGTATGTTCTGTAGAGAATAGACATACATATATGGAAAAAGGCCCACTCAGCTACAGGTTTTATAGATTCTAATTATATTTTTATGTCCATTGTCATTCTTTCTTGGATGGATAATATGAATTTCACTGCCAATTTGTTTTTTGTTTTTTTTCATTCTATTTGGCAGCTATTAGGTTTTTTTTCTTCCATTGATATGATGAGACTTGAAATTAAAATAATGGCTTTGATTTATTTTCTTCAACAACCCGTTTCTAACACTTGACACCCAGGAACACCTATCCTCTTCACTGGAGGACACAGTGCCTGGACCTAGCAGAGGAATGCAGCAGACTACTTGTTGCCAAACTGGCTCTCTCCATCTCTGCTGCAATCCACTGAGGTCTAAGAAAGGTGTGCAACCTACAAATCACTGGGATGAAGGACTACAGCAGTTCTACAAGTTTCTGTCAGCCAACACAAATCATTCTGAACATAAATTCATTAGCAAAATACTTGCTGCTCTGCTGGTTCCCACAGGAGTCATGATAGACTCATATCAGGGGGACTTGAGGCTACTCATTGATGTTATATTCTGTAACTGTTCCTTAGAAGGATTATTTTCCCCAGTTGTGTCAATGTTATGAGAAAATTGTTACAGCAATACTTATTGCCGTAACTTACTTATGGAACTGTTATTATCTGCCTCTAAACGTTCCAGTTATGTTTTCACAACTTGTTGGAACCCTGAAGCCTGGCAGTTTTGAACTTTCTGTGCTTTCTGGCACTGACCCCCAAAAGAACACTGCTTTTGACTTGAGGCCTTAGAGAAGGCTTCCAAATTTGAGTGATGGAGTTAAAATCACGGGTGTGTAGTTTGAACAGAGGTGTGCAATATCACATGGTGAAGGGTTTGGAATTTGGGGTTTTAGAATACAGTAACGGGTATGGGACAAGATGGAGGTTTTGGGGCAGAGGTTTCTTCTTCCTTCTTGTTCCTTCTTCTTCTTGCATTTAGGTAGCACTTTTTAATTGGATAGAAGACACCACACTGCATGGGTGCATGGGTGTTTGGTCATTGGGTCAAAAGTATAAATAATACAGGTGTTAGCTTTTAATTGGACTGTTTGGCTTTAAAAGACCTTACAACGAGCAAGATACAGCTCCATTTTTTCACTTTTAGCTTGTTAGCTAGAAGTGCTGCAGCATTCACTGTGCTATGGATAAGAATTAATAAACAACTGAGTCTGAACACAAAACTTCATCTCCCATGCTTCAATCTCGTCTCCGACTGGAGGCAGAGGAAAAAAGAAGATAAACACTAAAAACAACTCCAGCAATGGATATGTAACTTTCAGACTTTACTGTCTCAACACTATCCCTGTTAAAGTCCTCGTTGTGCCCTTGTGATCACATTTTTAGCTTTCTTAAATATGAAACTTTCAAACACCTTCCATTATTGAAAGGTGTCATGTCACATTACAGTTTCCATAGGTATGAGTTAAAACTCAGATGCTTGCATTTTGATGCTTCAAGAAGTAATTCAGCAACAGCTACACACTGTTGTCAGTACCAAAGTGGTGATGCTGCATACATTACAGCAAAGCAGGTTGTGGGAATGTGTATGCCACCCAAGGCCCTTCTTTTAGTATCCAAAATTTACTTTTGGTGGTGTAATTTTAGCTGAATTACATCACTTTTATAGTGGACTAATCTCTTCTATATTTATTGCACGCCCTTGCAATTTGTCTGATGATCAACTCTGACCTTGTCTGAATTTACAAAAAAACCCTCGTCTTGAATTTACAAATCTGATCCACTCTGTATTACACAGTCTTAATCTACACAGGACACAAGTTTGCTGTAGCTATGCACTAATGAACTTAAACCTTAGTATGTAAAGGTTTATCCTGGGAGAAATTTGAGAGCATGTGCTGCTCCAAACTCTATCAACTTGCAGCAGTACTTGAAGAACATCTTCCAGCTGAGGACATCAGCACAGAGCTTCCCAGACTTGACACTATCACACTCTGACACGTCCCTGAAACCTTACTTAAGATACATGTCTGAGAAGGGAGACATTGTTGGAAATAACATTACAGGTTAGAAATTTAGGACAAAAACAGGCAGCAAAAAATTGGGCTCACTGAGTTAAAATGAGTGTTTTATGATCAAAGTTGCAAAAATGGCAAAAAGTCCTTATTGTTTCCAACATACTGAACATCTCTTCATCATAAAGAACACATATGTCCTGTAAAAGCTTGAGATGTGAATGAAATCAGATCTTCTAAAGCCCTGAAGGGCTGGATTTTAATCAGTCAACATCTACTGATTTATTCTCCACTCTAAGATAACTACAGTGTGAAATGCTCAAATGCTATCTGCCTTTAAAATATAGGGCGTGATGGCACGGAATATTCATCAGGTTTTAGGGATGCTAAAGTCACTCAGGCTTGTAGACTGTTAGGACATGCTGCAAATAACACCCACAAGGAAATTTTGAGGTCTATCAGACAGAAGACTTTGCCAGGAAATGAGCCCTCATGTGCTGTGCCAGTAACTGCTGCTGAGTTCAGTGCTTCAGCTTACCATTTACTTAGAGGTTCCCAGAGGTCAAATTCTGTGATATTTAATGGGAGAAACTGTTAATAACACATGGTGGAGATTTTCTTTCAATTATTTGTCCTTCTGTTCATTGTCAGCTCAATAATCAGTAAATCCATTCATCACTGGTATGACTGTGCATTTTACGAATCTCAGCTTCTCCCATTTCTAAAGTTGAATAGACTAATATCATTCTCCTCCACAGTTTTTACTGGTTAAAAAACTAAATCTAATAAAGGTTGTTAGCATTCTTTCACAGAATCCATTGTTTTTATCACCACTGTTGATTTTTTTCTCTATCTGCTTCTAACACTGGTGTTTTGATCAGAGAGAATCTGCTGCTTATCAGTGAAGATCAAAGTCACACTTCTTTAGAGCTTCTAAAAGAAAAAATATTTCTTTGAGAAACGTTTCAGAAAAGCTACAGATAAAGATTGAAAAAGGGACAGAGAGTTTCATATCATTCACGGTATTTACACTGTTAAAAAATCACAGGCGCACAACGTGGTGCAGTCCAACAGTTCTACCATAAACCTTTATTTGCACAGCACCTGTCATCCCTGCTTCCCTCGTCTGCTTCTGGTAGCCTGTGCCGCCTCAAGTATCTGTGCAGTGTCTTTGTGAAGGAAATTGGGGAAATACACTCCCTGAAAACTTGCTTTCGTTCTTACCTGCTTCCGTTTCCTATGAATAACACCCCTTGTCAAGACTGGCCCCGTGGTCACGCAGACACCTTTGCCAAGCCAGCTCCAGGTAGGAAGGGGAGGCTGGACTGAGCGCTGGGAGCAGCTCTGAGAGCCAGCACTCCCCATGAGCTGCACTCGAGAGCTTGGCCCCACCGACCCCAAGGCACCAGCACAGTCTGAGGCTGTGCCTGGAGAGCACCAGCAGCCTCACTACGGCCTCAAGCACAAGTGCTCTGCTGGCCCAGCCTGCTCAGCCTCTCCAAAGATCAAGCTTTATCTGCCATGCCAAAGACAGGCCGGGCATTTCTCACTCCTATCACTGCTGACTCCAGCACCCCAAGCTACAGTCCATCTCTAAACTTGTGAACCTGTGTTCTCACCTTGACCCAGCTGATAAATGATGCCTGAAAAGGAGAAGTGACTGTGAAAATAATCTTAACTAATGGAAAATGATTAGTACAAGATACACCTGGAAGACATCATCACCCTTTCAGATATTCTCATTTGAATATTGCAAATTGTGGTAACATGTACACATGTGTCACGGGCAAGAATGTTGCACTGTACCTGGGTAATCCTCAGAGACATGCACTGAATAGGATACACTGTAAAAAAGGAAAAAAAAAACAACAACAGAATTAGAAACAACATTAACTGCTGGCACAACACTTTTTCCTGCTCCTGTATTATTTTATGCTTATTTATAGCTTCCTGACAGTTTCCAGAACAGAAGGTAACATCTATTTTGATGGCTTTTGAAGTGCTCAGCTGAAAATAATAAGCGTCATGCCCATTTTGAAAGCTTACTTTGCTAAATTGGCACATCCTGATTTCAGTGTTCTTAAAAGGAGTTCAAGGCTGCATTATATTCCCCTTAGAGTAATATTTTACAATATGTGTACTTCTGATTAAAAAAAGGTCACTCTTTGAACACCAGAACTAGAGAACTAGTAAAGCCCAGTTTTTCCTCTACCTGGTTTTTGTATTTGACTCAAGACTCAGCAGGAGGCCTTTCTCATTATTGTACATTTCTGTATGCTCCTTCCTTCCATCAAAACTCTGCATTTTATGTAGAATCTGTACCTTTTCATCAGGCTGTGTTCAAATTAAAATTTGAGAAAGCCACAGTCACACTGCAGAGCAGCTTCACTATGTGGATTCCCTGAATCTGTTTCATCAGAAAACAGTCACTCAAAAGCACAAGCCTGGTTCTGCAGCTCCGTTCACATCTGCCTTCCCTACTTCCCAGTGAGATCTTCACTAAACTCGCTGCTGAGAGCAGGACAAACGGGCATGATGATTTGCTCAGTTATCTAACTACCCACCAAGTCCTTCTGGTTTTAAATTTAGTGTACATCTTAATTTTGCATTAAAAACATTCAACTATGAAGCACACTGAAAAGTTTCTGTTGTATAATTCATATTCTTTCCAATTTTAAAACCTCTATATTGTGTCAACTTACACATTTAAATAATATATGGTGTGAGTTCAAGTCTGTAGTGAGTTAAGTCAAAGCAGGATAGTACAGTCCTCCTAAGAAATTTTGGTAGGTATTGCACTTGCTGAAAAATGGTTGAAAATTGGCTCAGACCATCTTTCTAAAAGACATGAATACAGCTTCCATGTAGACAAGGAACTGAAGCCAGGTATGGTTTTTAATGTTTCTCTCTCAAGGGTTTCCATTAAATGAGTTCCACTTTCACAATCCAGTGACCATAAAAGGTCAGCAACGTGAAAAAGTAGGTCCTCACACTTGGTTCTGCAAGTCAACCTATTAACAGGCAGCTCTGCCACCTTTTTTTGCACACCATCTATTCTAGAGTATTTTATGTATTGTTTGACTAAGACACAAAGATGCCTGTTTCTTCAACAGCTGCGAATGTTCTCATAAACTGAAGTAGAAGGAGCATTTATTACAGCTGACCATGGATTTTGCCACACAACTGCTGATTAAAATCCCATCACTGTACAACTCCAACATTTTATGACTTTTCTGTTTTAATTATGTTTTAGGCATTTTGAATAGGCAGCATCTGTATCCCCTTATCTTGGAGTATTTTCCCTAAGGACTGGGTTATTTAAATCTAATTAATCTGTCATCATGTAAAATATCACTATTTTAAATAAGGAAATATTCCAGAGTAAGGAAATGTTATATCTCAGTGAAGTCATGTATAGAGAATTTTGCTCTATGATACAAAAAAAATAAAAAATAAAGAATACCCAAAAAAATTCCCGAGAACTTAACTGTGTGCCTGTTCTCACCAAACCCCATCTTCTAGAAACGTTTGTAACCATTACTTCTTCCTTCTACTACTGAAAGAGGTACTTCTGCCTTACTCTTTTAGACTGGCAGCTTGCACATCCCTTTGGCGCCCCCAGAATATCTGGGTTTGGGTTTGTTCTAATATTGAGAACAAGAACAGGGGTTGAAGGGTTTCACAACTTCCATGAGTGCAGATACTCGAAACTCAGCTGGGTAAGGACCTCAGCAACCTAACCTAACTTTGAAGCCAGATTTGATTTCAAAGTTAACTTCTGCTTAGTCAAAGTGTACATGTGCAGAAACCCAACGGAACTGAGTTTTTTTCTCAGTTTTTTTTCTCTTCCTTCTTCTTCATCACGTGATTATCTCTGCCAGCAGCAGATGTGGCGCTGCTAAAGAGAAACTAGTAACTAAACAACATACTGTTTGTCTTGTGAGGGGGAATAAACTAAAGGTTAATGAAAATGAAAGTCAGAAATAGCCTCAAACCCGACTTTTCAAGCTCAGGCTCTGATCTAGGACCAAGTGAATCCAGCAATAGGGAGAATAAATCCCCCTCACCTCCCCCAGAAAGAGGTGGTAGTGCTTTGCTTTAGCTTGTCATCTTGTGTTAGTTATGTGTGCACCATGGAAGCAAAAAGTGGAAATAAAACTACTGAACAGAACAAAACTTGCATGTTTATCTCAGCTCGCCTCTGTTATTGTCACACAGTCACCCTTCGGCACATTCTTCTGCTCTCAGGATAAACTGCTTCCCACTGCCTGCACACTTGACTTATCCAAGAACAAGATACACCAGGCAAACAAAGGTCTCCCAAGGGTTCCTGTTCTCCAGCCACCCCAGCATTTTCCCATTGACTTTAAGAAAATTTAGAGCCAAGTCACAAACACAAGACAATGATGACTTACAGCACCTTAAACAGCACAGATTTCAGTTAAGATGCAGATGTTCAGCACTTCTCAGTGTCAAATCCTCCCAACGCCAAAGAAAGCCTTTATTGAAGCAACTTCCTTACTTGAGAACTCAGAAATGCAACTGGAATTAATTTAGGCCTGGCCCTCACATAGAAGTACAGCATGATTATTCCAGTGAGGGAAGTGATTTTTCCTTCTGGCAATGCAGTTCCTCTGTACAACCTTATTGCAGTTACTAAATAGAGCTTATAGCAGTATAATTTATTCCTGCTCCCATAAACACATTCACCATTGCTCGTTCAGTTATATTGCTTTAGCTACAGGAACAGTGAAACTCTTGGGTGTAAACAAAGCCTCCATGATGGTGCTATTTCTGTTTTACTCAGCTCAGACCCTCTGCAGAAGACATCCTGCAATACATATGTTTCTCAACCCTTCAGCTTACAGCAAGCTTTGTACTTGAAACGGCAGAGCATAATTTTTGTTTTTTAACAAATAGTAAAGTACATGAGAAATGAGTGGGAACTGCCATGTTTCATGTTTTTAATGTAAACTTCTTATTGCTTGAAATAATATTAACATCAACAGCTTTGGCTTAGTAACAATTTTACTCACAGGGGTCTCATTGCAAGAATTTTCCAGTGTGTTTTAACTGTATCTATTCCTTCTAGAGAAAAATTATTCTGCAAGAGTTCATCTTCATTGGAGAACTAATTCATCAACTAGATGGGTATGCACCATGTAATTGCTATTTTTCAAATTAATATTTCCCATATGAATACAAAATAAGCAGATTAATCTGCATTTGACATTACTACAATTCCTCAAGGCTAGTTAAAAGGGAGTGGAAAGTCTTAACTGATTATACTACCGGGCAAAATGTTACCCCAAAACTGCATCTCCAGGGCAAAGAAAAATACTCATGAAAACTGAAAAAGACAGCAAAACAAAATTACTGCAGCAAAGCACACTCAGAAAAAGGAAACCAACCAGCTTCACCTCCTCTTATCCATTTGTAAGGCTTTCCAAGCCTTGGACTGCAGTTTTACCTACCATGATACAAACCCCAGGATTAAATACGCATCCTAAAGCCAACTACAATGCTGTATCTGGGATGTAGCTTCCCGTCAGTTTCAGGTTATCTCAGCTCTATGCCACCCATTGTTTCTCTCTAAGAAAGAAATCCTTTAAGCTGAACTTCCAGCTGTTTTGCACAGCAGGAAGAGTGTGAAGCATCTGGTGCAAGTCTAAGATTTATGCCTATGGAATAGTTATGACAATTCAACCAGCTCTGTCCCATGGCAACAACTGACTTACTGCCTTATTAAGTGTGGAAATTGTGATCAAGTTTCTATTCCAGTTTTAGTCATCTCTATTAGAGCCAGAGCTCTATGCCCTAATGTTGTCACTTGCAAACTTGCTGAAGAAAGAAAATAAGATCGTTTGTCATTTGGAATCTGATGGTAATGCCAATCTATAACAAAATACAAGAAAAAGAGAAATTGGGACTTAATCATAATACATCTGAAGCTACAGAAATCACAAGAGATTTTGTTTGATATGCCAAAATCTCAGATCTAGCTCATCAATGATGTAGTGCGATCAGCACAAGATTTTACACTTTAAGAAGGAGACTAAAACTCAGCAAAGCAAGCTATAGATAAACTTCAGATATGAAATGCTACTGTGGTATTGATTATATGCCTGGGTCAGCTTTTGAACAAGTTGTTGAGATGAAAAAAAATATTACTGAAACTTTGATACAAAAAAAAAAAAGTGTGCTGGTGACAACTTAGGGCCAAAGGACCTTTTTAATGATCTACATAATATTTCTGAAAGTACATGATATAGACATGATGCTTTTACTCTTTTCTAGGTGAAACAGTAGAAAGGAGTAAGATCCAGCTGAAAAGGTGCAACTGGAATTGTACTCTTTCACCACTTACTAGCTATAAGTCACAACATTCATACATTTTCAGTAGCTCACACAACGTTCCACAGCAGATCAACATTTCATGCATTAATGTTCAATAATTATACAGTAAATACTTCCATCTTCAAGTTTTTGTTTTCTCATCTTTGAAATGTACAAATTCTTCTGTGGATTCCTATTACTGTCACAGCCTCCAGGCTCCTCTTCTACTTCAATAAGCATTTGAACCTGAAACCAGACCACTTGTATTGCTTTACTTCTGATGAGCCTTTTTCCTCAAACAAAACAAAATTGGTTCCAAAATGCCTTTCACCATGAACACGAGCCACTCTCAACACTCTCTGTTCTGAGATCCACTTTGAAACCTTATAACCTGACAAGAAATCACATCACAAATACAGGGGAGAACTAATAATTTCCAGAAGACATACTGTGGGATTGCACCCAAACAAAACTTTCAAATTGCATTTCTGAAACAGATGATTTTTGAAAAAGTGCCTTGAGAACTGGTAGAATGTGAAGGCATTTAGATACTGACCAGATGAAAAACTAAGTACACTATTTACACAAAAAAATTGGATTAGTTAACAGAAAAAAAATTTTTTTTTTTTTTTGGTTACTGACCTCATGTGAATTAGGCTATGTATAGAGAAGTACAATTCAAAACTAGTATTTAAACACACTGCAAATTACTCCAATGTCAAGCCTTTCTTCCAATCTGCATAGAGATTACATGCATGAAAATAACATCAGAAGAAACTTAGTAGCCGGCAATTTTCTACGGCAAAAAGGTATCTCCTGTTTAATGGACACCACCAGAAGACAAGTCTTATAAAGTCACAACCTGGAGAAAATAATTTCATTTTATGTTGAAAACAGTACAAATAAAATAACAACTGAAAAATAAGCAAAAAATACTACTGTGTTATGTACAGCTGTGACAAAGAAACCAAGTAAAAACTCTCCATTTGGTTCAACTGCCACAAGTAGGAGTGAATGATAAATGCTAACATTTATTTTTCAACTGATTTTGAACAAGTAAATTAGCAAGATACTCCACCACTTGGTATATATGAGTGCTGTGCTGAGAAACACTTCACTACATTTCAGTGGAGCTCTTGAAAAACCAACAGAAGTATGGGAAAAATACTCTTGATTTCCTTTCTGGAGCTTTTGAAAGATTGTATCCCACTTAGCACACATCAGCTGAGGAAGTGGTCCACTGAAGCTCATATTCAGAAACATACACAGAACTGTGGCAGCATTCTGCATTTTCTTACCCGGCAGATTTTCTAAACAACTCTTGCTGGCATTCACTTTTGTCTTCAGCAAAAAAAAATGGAGACTTTTAGAACATATTTATAAATGTATATTTACAATTATATAACACAAATTTTATTCTGTTTCTTCATTCAAAGAGTGATTAGACATTGGAACAGACTTCCTAGGCAAGTGGTGGAATTACCATCCTTTGAAGTATTCAAAAGGTGCATGGATGTGGCACTTGGGAACATGGTTTAGCGGTGAATGTAGTGGTGATGTGTTAAGAGTTGAGCTTGATGATCTTAGAGGCCTCTTCAGACTTCAGCTACGCTATTATTCTATTACAAATCACAGAATCACAGAACAGTGTGTCATCTGGGTCATCTGGTCCAATCTCCCTGGCCAAGCAGGATCACCCAAAGTATGTGGCACAGGATTGTGTCCAGACAATATTCAATGTCTTGAATATCTCTTTTATAGGAGACTACGCAGCCTCTCTGGGCAACCTCTTCCAGTGCCTGGTCACCTGCACAGAAAAGAAGACCTTTCTCACATTCATTTGGAACCCCCTGTGCACCACTCACTGCCCTGTTGCCTCTTGTCCTGTTCTCAGCAGCAGCGAGCAGAGCCTGGTCCATGCTCCGACCCCTCCCTGCAGACACTGACAGACACTGATGGGGTCCCCTCTCAGTTGTCTCTTCTCCAGGCTGAACAGGCCCAGCTCCCTCAGCCTGTCCTCACAAGAGAGATGCTCCAATCCCTTGATCTTTGTCACCTTCCACTGGAACCACTCCAGGAGTTCCATGTCTCTCTTGTCCCAAAAAGCCCAGAACTGGACACAGCTCTCCAGACGTGGCTTCACCAGGGCTGAGCAGAGGGGCAGAATCACCTCCCTGATCTGCTGACAATGCTCTTCCTGATGCACCCCAGGTTACCATTGTCCTTCTTGGCTACAAGGACACACTGCTGGCTCATGGACACCAGGACCCCCAGGTCCTTCTCCACAGAGCTGCTTCCCAGCAGGTCAGCTCCTGGCCTGTACAGGTGCATGGGATCATTCCTCCTCAGGTGCAGGACATTGGATTTTCCCTTGCTGGATTTCAGANTGTTTTTCTCTACCCATCTCTCCAACCTGCTGAGGTCCTTCTGAAGGGCTGAACAGCTCTCGGGGGGTATTGGCCACTCCTCCCAGCTTTGTGTCATCAGCAATCTCTCTGGGGAGGCATCTACCTCTCTTCCAAGCCATTGATGAAGTTAAAGACCCTGTGTTGACCCCTGGAGTACACCACTAGTGACAAGACCTGTGTCACTGATCACAACCCTCTGGAATCAGCTGTTCAGCCAGTTCTCAATCAACCTCACTGTTCTCTTGTTCAGTCCACACTTCCAGAGCTTGCCATGAGGGTGTTGTGAGAGACAGTGAACAAAGCCTCGCTGAAGTTGAGAAAAACAGTAACAAAAGTTCACAAAACTTAGTGAATCCTTGAATACTATTATGAAATCAGTACGTGCTGCACTCCATTCACTCATGATACTGTTACAATACAATCTCAGTAATGTGACAAAAGCATAAACAGAACTAAGTAAATGTTTCAGTTACATAAAACACTAACCACAAAGTGACGGAAGTAAAGTGTATCTCCAAACACCCTGACAGACAAAGAGTATTAGAATAATGACAATTAGAAATATCGAAGAGAGCCTAACTCATAACATGTTTCTGGAAATAAAAATCTGAGTAAGCTTTTTCAAAAACCAAATAATTATACAGGTTTTTGCTCTTTCACATGGGGAAATAACTATTGAAGCACAGAACTTCCACCTTTTTTTAAAGCAGTGATTTTAAAACTGATGCCATTAAATACAACAATGATCAGTGAAAAACAACTTTATCTTCTGTGAGAAAACATCAGAAGCCACAAATGAGATGGAAATTAAAAGGAGGTGGACTTGGGTTTTCAGGCATATATTTGCACAGCTATGGAAGAAGATTGATTTATTTTCTTTTACAGAATTTAGAACTAAATCCCACTGATGTCCAAGGGAGACTTTAGAACTTGTCAAAGAAGATTACAGGCAAGTTGCACAGAAAGTAAAACTTCTGGCCCCCTATCATACTTCTGTTATTTTCTAGAAAACAAGTACTTCATTGCTCTGCTAAAAATTTCAGTATGTATTCCAAAGGGTCCAAACTTTTTGAGCACTTTTTTCCCTTTTTTTTTTTAATATTTGCATATTGCTACACCACTGGACTGCCAACCATTTCACATCCATACAATTTTCTAGATTCTTTATTAAAACAATCTTCATGGATTTCTATATAACTTTTGAAGTACCCTCTAAAATGTTTCAAACGTACATGTCTGCACCTCAGCAAATTTTTTTTTACAGATATTCAGGCCATTTTAGATCTCCTGAAACACCTTAGTACAACGAGTTTCTGTATTCCTTGTGATCCAACAGCTGATGACCCAGCATTAGTCACAGCTATTTTTTTGCTGCAAGATATAGACGGATGCCTATAAAGAATTGAAATTTGTGCACAAGCCCCTTTCACCCTACATCCTATGATGCACCAGCAATTATACAGAAAAGAATAACAAGTGATTCTGAGTAATCTTTTCCTCTGGATGATGGAGAACGTGCGTGTGTGATGACATATGAAAAATCCCAGGCACATCTATTGATGACAGATCAGAACTACTCCAAAGAGAGAGGAGCAGTGTCAGTGCGTCAAAAATGGCACTGCTTTCATTTCTTGACATTACCTGGGGGTACAGAGGCACTGAGTCAAAATTATTATAGTTTGCATTTGTCACTAAGAATAATTGAGCTACTCATCCTCTCATGAAACTGAAGTGCACCCGAATCAAACGAGGAATGTGATTCATAAAGCTCTGCTGGATTTAGCAAGTCATTCAGATAAAGGGAACACAGAAAACTGCAGCTCAAACATTTCCCTTTAGCAAAGCTTCCACTGAAAAAGGCACAAAAACTTCTAGTAAATACATCAGTCTCCAGGACTGATCATTACTCTAGCAAACATGAGGGCACTTCTAAAAGTAAAATTAGCAAATCAGGAACATGTGGGAGGGGGGGAAAATGTATGTGTCACTCTGGAAAGAGTTACATCCAAGTATGTCTACATGTGCAAAACCAGGTTTGCCACAATCAGACCGTACCAGAATTTGCCCATTTCACTGAGATCTACTAAAGCCTCCTGTCTGTAAATGCCCGGTTTGACCAGGTGCAGCTCCCTCCTCTCCACATGGATACATTTCACACTTCTCATCTGTATTCTTCTTTCTCTCCACTGATCCTGTGGGTTTGAATTCTCCCTGTGTATTCCCCATCAGCTCTTCATCCAATTTCAGTCTTCCCCAGGAAACAGAGCACTAAAAAACACCCAGGACAGCAGCAACCTCTTGGCCCAGCTCAGCAGCAGCCAGAGCAGCACATAGAATCATGTGCCTTTGGCCACCTTATTTACATCATGGGGGCCATTTTCTTCCACCACGTGCTTTCTAGAGGTTGATTTTGTTTTAATTTGGGGTTTTGGGGGGTTTCAGGGCTTTTTTTGGTGCTGTTCATGGTTTTGTGGGTGGGGTTTTTTGGGGCGGGTTTAGAGAAGAAAGTTTTTTCTCTCTTTAGCTTCCATCTTTTAATTTTTGAGCACTGCTTTTAGACGATACTGTGATATGCTCTTTTTGGAGCCAGTTAAGAGTTATCTAAAAGCTGTGAGGGTTTGATCCACATTATTCCTACTAGAAGGCTGTTTTGAAGCTCCTGTGGTTCTAATTCAAGTAACTGAATTTCCAATTCAGATCAATTGAAGAGTAACACCTTGTCCAGCCCCTGTACAAAGCCTTCATGTTGTTATTTTTTGAAACTAAAAAAAAAAGGACACAAAAAGAAACAACCACAAACCCAAAGCAGAGACGCAAGGTAAACTGCAAACTGAACAGTTACAGCGATCCAAGAGATCCAAGAGATCCAAGATCCAATGGATCCAAAATCCATTTCAGCATCTTAGCACTTATGAAAACCAAAAATTAAACCCATATAAATTACTGGAGATATTCACTGTTTAACTTAATTATATCCCTAACAAGCAGAAGGGCTCCTTTCCTTTGCATGCAGTGCTCAGAAAAGGAGGAAAGTCTCAGGCATTACTCTCTGACTACTCTACACTTTCATTAATTAGTTGGCTTTATGCTTGTTTATCTAATGAGGTCTGCGATAGGCACTGCTGTGCAGGGAAAAAGTAAAAAATTTAAATACTCGTACATTCTTTGATATATCTCACAGAATTCATTTTTTCCCCCATTTCCCTATAGTCAGCCCTGAATACTTCTTGGTACAGCTGAAATACTGCATTTATGAACTAAAATTATTCTTGTCTCTATTTTCCATACTTGCAGCTTCCATTATCATTAGTACAAATTTAATATATAACTTCCAAATACATTATTTGAATGTCAAACTATTTCTTTAAAAACTATTCTAAACCAAAAGTGCACACATTCAATGTGACAAAATCCCACAGAACAAGATTTTTAATATATGTTACCTGTGAAATTGCCCATAGCAGTTTATTTATGCCAATATAATCCATTCACATAATTCAGGACCACTGGCATACTTACAGCCAGTTACCTGTCTATTGCTTACAGGTACAGAGTCTTGTCTTCAAATCATTAAAGTGAAGTCCAGCACCTCTGAAAATGACTAGATTGTGGCACAGCACCGACCCATATCCTGCACACATTTAAATCCAAGGCATCAGCTGCTGCTCCTGCACACAGATCCAAGAACTGCTTGTACCTGAAGGGTTGGCTCATCCTCCTGCCCCATTACACTACCATGGTCAAAACCATTCTGTTACCTGTTGTTAGGGACACAAAAGGACCTGCTACATGGCTGGGGCAATGCCAGTGTTGTTTGCCTAAAAGAGCCAAGAATTAGAGGGATGAAAAGTGCATCACACACCTCACACCTGCAGCCTGACTGCAATACCTATCTCTGCCACTGCACCATGGTCATAGAAGAGCATGCACCCACAAAGAGCAAATAAAATGGAAAATTCAGTATGAGTGACAAGAAAACATTTTTTTTCATTCCCTTCTTTTCAGGTATGAGAGCTTCAGTCTGAGGGCAGAGGTACACTTCTAACACAATATTTGGTCCTGGTGTCAAAATTAGAAAGATGTCTGTAAATTGAGGGGAATACAGCAATCATCAAGAAACAGTCACAAACCTGGAAGAACGGCCAGTGATCAAAAATATTTAAGTGGGTCCAGACAGCCAGGTATACAGAGTATGGCAAATCAATGAGCAAGCATGGTAGGAAATGTGATGACCACTGTAACATGTTTTGCAGAGTGCCAGAATGAAGATGGGTGTAATTTTTACACAACGACCCAGGGGAGAACAGCAAGCCATATCCATGTGAAATTAAAGGAGAAGGTATAACTTGACTGAGTATCAGAAATGGAGAACCCTATTAAACTTTGAGTTAGTCTTCCAGGGAATGGGTAGAAGGCTAACCACGTAATCATTTAAAGCCACTATGAAGAAGGAGTTTAAATAAAATTAATGGATAAATTTTGCATTGGCAAGGTTACTAAAAACTTGTGTTTCCTCTTGCTAATCTCCATGAGTAAAATGTTAATGAGCAAAATGTTACCACCCTTCCACCCTTTCTCACTAGTAGCTCAGAGAGCAAAGCTGTAGGTTGAATATGACATTGACAATTCTCAATGTGACTCAGGGAAAAAATAACCCAGTACTGTATTTCAACAGGGAGCAGAATAGCAGCAGTAGGGAATTTCAGTTCAAGAGCTTTTTATACATTTGAAGTGGCAGCACTGGCAAGGATCTGAAACAGTTCTTCCACCTTCTCACAAATTTTAGCTAATCCTGAATATCACACAATCTGTTTCTTCTTCATGACAGAAAGCAACAGGAAGCATACTGATTTTTTTTTTCATTTAGGTATATTTAGTCGCAGCTCATCTAATTAAGAATAATTTTAAATATATGGGCTGTTCTTGAGCCAAAGAATGCTTCAAGATGCATAACTTTCATAGAATATTAATTTTATACTATACCCAAACACACCACATTTGAATATCGCCTGGCAGACAATGCTACAGGAAATCCTAAGCAAACTATAGAACAAAAAACAACAGATAGCTAGTACCCTACCCCAATATGTAGTTAATATTTTAAATAACATTTTAATTTGTAAAGATAAAATTTAAAAAGCCCTCTGCCAGTCTTAATTAGATCCCTGTCTTCTCAAAAACTAATTACATGTCAGATGAAGCACTGGCTTAGGAAGCCCCTGTATTCTTGCAAAGGCAGAGATAATTCTATTCCCAGCTGTGTCTTGTTATATGCCTCCCAGCAAGAAAAAATGCACACTTTCTCAAAAAGCGATCTGTAACTACAAAGCTTTATAGTCACTGATTTACCTTTCATGTGTGCTGAACCACCACATCTCCAAGAGAATCAGCAGGAACCATCAGCAGTTTTGAAAAGAAGTGCTTAGAGTCCAGACTTTAAAAATAGTTAGTCAACAATAATTGTGCAGAAATGGCAGTTAGAAAACTAAACTGTTTATATTCCCTTGAAAATACCATCAGTATATACCTACCATTTTAGATAATGCAATGCACTCACTAAGGTAAAGAAATTTCCATTCTCTTGCAGATTTTGATAGAAATTTAGGTATCTTAAAAGGGATCTGGCTACCTAAGCACCTTTTGTGAGGCCAGCATTTAAATACCGTTGAGAAAATGGGGAAACGGGACTCATGCTAAGGTAGTCAAAATTGGTACATGCTTTCCAAAACACACAATGAAATCCCAGTCCCAAGAAACTTCATGGGCAAAACTCACAGGAAAATAGTGAAGGTTTATCCTTCTGTCAGCTTCTTCATGAGCAAATTTGCAATTAAAAATTGTCAAACGTGATGTATTCCCTTCATCTCTTCCTTACTCTTTGCTCTGACTGCACTATTTAGCACGTTCACCCACCAAAATTATCACTGAAATTTGGAAAGCATCCAGAAGATGAGAAACAACCTGTAAAGCACAAATTTTGTAATCAGGCATTCTATTATTAAGCATTTCTAGTAAGTTTAGAAATGAAAGCAAACACAGACAGAAAACTTCAGTCTTCCACTAATGTGAGATTAAGACCAATAGGCCTTTCACTAACACAGAGCTCTCAATCTGAAGATCTCCTCAGAGCCTTTAATAAAGACAGAGCTATGAAGACTTAACGTAAAGAAACATCAAATGGCCTGAAGAGAACAAAATCGATTAACCTACAGAATGAATGAAGAAAGGATCAAACACCGAAGAATAGCTCCTCCTGGATGTCTGACACCACATACACTTGCAGTGACTTGAAGGATTGCTCAGCTAGCAGTGGCCCAGACTCCACTGAAAGCATCAGTGGAAACACTAATGCAGCTGCAAGTGCTTGTCACCCTGTTTACTGAGGCCACTATACAGAGGAACCTAAATACAGACATTAAAAGAATCGATTCAGACAACTGCATCTTAAAATCTGGGTCAGTTTTACCAAGACACAGAGTGTCATCTCAGGCATGTCAGGACACACAAAACATACAAACACCAAACTGCAAACAGTTACAAGTTGGAAGAGACCACATAATATAAGTATCAGCACACGTGAAGATTGTTTTTCAAATTTGAGGCTCGGGGTCTTGAGGGAAGAGAATTCACACAGAAAAACCTACAGGTAATACGGGCACAAGTGGGTGGGCACACCACATTTCCATCTCAGAAGAATTCCCCTGGAAAACTTACAAGCAGACAGGCACGGGTCAAGCTGCTCACCTGCTCACAGAACCGTTCATTACAGAGGCAGTGGTGATGTGAGTCATGCCAGCACCTGATCAATAAACAGCCCCGTCTCTCTCACAGCCCCCTCGGGTGCTAGAAGGTTACTGCGGAGGCTGCTCCTTCCAGAACACAAAACCAGGAACTCGGCAGCAGAGTGATTATAGTTCGCTGTGTTTTGAAAGGTCACTCACTTTCCATCACCTGATAGCGTCATTAAGCTCAAAAGAAGTGGTATAACCATTTGAAATTATTGCCTGTGGTGAAATGGAACAGTAAAGCAGTACCACTTATTTGCACCAGCAGAATTAAAAGGAAAAATAGCCTTCTTTCACAACAGGAAAGCAACAGAGGGCCTGAAAAATATAGCAAGGTTTTACTGCTTAATAAAATACTTACAGTGATATATTAAGCCACAGGAACTATTACTGTACAAGAGGCCAAGATGTATTAACCAAAACACATTTGAAAACCTTCATCCTATTTTTAAATTATGCTAGACTGTGTGTGACCTGGCCTCATGAAGATCCAGCCACCTCCTGGGGCAGTGCAGTGTTCTCAGCTCCTAATGAGAAGGCTGTGGGAGCATAAGGTTATTTAGCACTTTGCAGAATAAGATCCTCAGTACTCAAAGGAAAATGCAAACAAAATTTAGCCTAAATGACTCAATCAGACAAAAAATCTATAATTAACAACATTTAATAACAATGGAGTTAGTAGTAAAAGCAAATAAATTTCAAGCTTTACGAAAAAACACCAAAAACCCAAACTACAACCACCACCACACAAATCACCGACTATTTCACCCTGAGCTACTCAGATTCAAAACTTTGAGTCACAGGGAACTTTGAAATAAGCCTTTCCTTCCCTCCTCCCAGCTTCTGTAGCTGGTAGACGACTGCAGAACACACGTCCTGCTCTTGTTCTCAACAGCACCCTCTCTGAGACACTGCACTCGTGGAAACACTACCAAAGGTGCCAGGACAGTGCCTTGCTGGGATGCTGGGGCTGCCATCCCTGGGTGGAGTCTGGGGTACACATGGATGTGGCACATGGGAATGTGGTCTGGTGGTAAGCTTTGCAGGGCTGTGTTGTTGGTTGGGCTTGACACTGGAGGTATTTTCCTGGATGGTTCTGTTTTGTAAGTGGGAAACAAATACTCAGCAATGACACTGAACCGTGTAAGCTCCACAGACAGCCTGTGATAGATAACAAAAGATCTTTTCTATCACAGGTACAAGATAGAAACCATCCTTCCTCACAGCACATTCTTCAATGACAGCAAAACTATGGTTATCCACAGGGTATCAGTCTTTCACATTGATTGTCTCCTGCCAAACAAATACACTTTCAATCCCCATAGGTGATTTACTACTTATTTCCCAATAGGTAGCTTGACTGAGTTTTTGCTACAGTTTTTCAAGTCATCAGATACACAACCAGAATGTTACATCTACTATCAGCCTACTTTAGCTAGGTACATCCAACCATGTGTACGTTATGCAACAAAAATTCACGTAATACAGGCAACACAGCTTTGCTCTTCTGCACACTGCAAAACCCTGCCACTTCCATTTTCCAGGACAGCAAAAAGGCTCACATGAAAGCAACTGCCTTTTCAGTAAAATAAAGACTTTGAGCTTTATCTCTGGAACACTCCCTACACATTTTTACCAAACTTCCACTAAACACCAGGTCACAGCAGCTGATCATGCAATTGCCACTGCTTCTCAGCACAAGGGGATTTTACTGTCCTCACATTTGTGAAACTGCCTGCAAAGAGAACCAGATGTGTAGTAACCAGTTTTGTTTTGTTTTTTTTAAAAAGCTTTAAATTTTACTAATGTAATGTCTGTAAATAGCATAAGAGACAAGGGGAACAAGAAGTAAGTCCACTGGGAGAAGAGTTATAGCTATTATAATTGGGACAATGCAATCATACAAGACTTTACTGAACATGAGCACACTTCTATAGCCACCATCCCAACACTGCCAAAAGCTCTACAGCAGCAGCAAAGCCAATGCAGACCTTACAGATGCAGCAATGCTAGAGAAAAGTGGCAAGCAAGGTTGAAAGAAGAAGATCATACAGAGGTAGCTGTGTGACTTTAATCTACAGACAAACAAATCCTTTGCTTTATAGAATTTCTTCCATTTCTTTTGAAAACATTCCTTGCAACACAGATAACACTGAAACGTGAGAAATAAAATTGCTCGTTTGACATACTTCACTAATGAATCCAGACTTTAATGAGAAATTACAGTAATTCAAATTCAATCTCTCTAACAATTTGTTATCTCTCCCCTTCTGTGAATTCACCATGTCATTCTAACCTAATGAACATCAGCATAATGTATACTACATCTTTCGAATATCAAAACCACTTGCCTCTGAAAATTATAATTAGAAAGAAATGAAATTACTGGGAAATAAATAAGTTTCATTTGTTTGATTTGTTTTAAAAATAAAAAGCAAATCCTGCAAGACACTACATCCACTACTGAATAAGTATAAAATGAAGCTAATTTAATTTGATGTACTATTTTTACTATATTAGATCAGAAGAGAAACAAAAATGCAGCATACTGTAAATGCCTCTAATAAAGTAGGCAAACATAGGCAACAACTACTCTCACAATGTATTTCCACTGAGCTGTATTTCTGCTCATCAAAGTATTTGTGCAAGCAGAAACTACAGTCTAAACCTAAATCTGAATATGAAAAAAAGGATGCAGCTGATTCAGGTAACTGGAGGTCTAGGCTTATAAAACATTTAACATAGGAGTCCATTCTTCTCTTCAGGGTCATGCAATCCCCTCAGTGACCTCACTGGATCTTATGCCCTCAGAAAAACAGAACCCTAAGGCAAAAGTTGTTTTGTTTCTATTTGCACCTCTTCTTTCAAATCCACGGGCACAAATAAACCTCCTTTCTTAAAGAAAGAACTGAGAACAACATGCCAACCCCGCTTCTCTAACAGAGGTGCAAGGAGAGGGTATGCTTTAACCCAAAGAACATGTGGGACTCAAAAGACATGGAGAGTAATATGAACTGGGAATGGCTAGCAATTGCTTTTCTAAATAAAGCTCTTCCTAAACCCAATGGGAGCCCTGACATCTATTTCCATACGGAAAAACTGCTTCCATGTGGTTACAAAACTTCACAGAGGATCAGGCAAGGGGATGTTTCAGTAAGCGAAAATCCAGCATGAGAAATGCTAGTGAGCTGTCTGCTCTACGATCCATTAAGAGATCCAGCCAAAGAAGAAGGAAGAAAAAAAAAATTAAACAATTATAATTTTCCCAAATCAGTTTGCACTCAAATCACACTTAATTTAAATAAACTGTCACAAAGGTTCAAAGGAGTTCAGTTCTGCCTAGGAAAAAGTGAAAGTAAAAGTTATTAACAGACAGATAAAAACATATGGGAACAGCCTGATGAGGCAGTACAACTCGGCAGCTGATGGAGGTCTCCAAAGCTTTCACACACCACAGACATCTACGACAAGATCCAGAGCTGAAGCCACTGGTGGCAACATGCAGCTCCCTGGGATGGGGCAGCTCTGAACAGACGTATTGGAAATGGGAACTCCTGGTACTACACTCGGGCTGCTGGCATGTTGGATGATATCACCATCCACACCAGTCAGTGAAGGCAGGCCACCAGCCTGGTGTGACCAAGGGAGTCCCAGGGGAGCTCCATGGCTGGGGGCTGACACCCAGCACGGGGGGTCAATGGCAGGTGTTTCCTGCACTATCTTCCAAGCTGCAAGGTTGCTGCCAGGGTAGGGTACACTTTACGAGGCTCCTGGGAAATGCACTTGGGAACTCCTGAAGTCTTGAATGGTAAGGGCCAAAGGTGGGCAAAGGTGGTGTGGAAGGCAACAAAGCAGAGGGACAGAGTAATAGTAACAAGCATGGGAAAACAGAGGGACAAGGGAATAACAGAGGCTGGTCCTCTGTCATCAGAACTCTTGTTTTCTTGTCCTGCACTGGGTAAGCATGGGCAGCAAGCCCCTCATAAGCAGCAAGCTGGCCTAGCTGGTAAGCAGGATGGGGGCACGGTCAGAGATGTAGATGTGTATCATGCCTATTGGGAATACATTCCCAACCCACTGCCAGCTTAGTGACTTGAGCTGTGTCAGCCTCACCTTTGGCAGGCTACCACAATTGACAGCTACTGGCAGACTAAGCCTTTGTGCTGGATTTACACAAGTAAGTGACAACTCCTTATGCGATATCCGAAAAGGAAGAACCATACTTGGCACCAAAGCGTGGTTAAGAATATCCTAACTATAATCCTCACAGCCCACAAACTTCCACAGATCAGTTATCATGGTGAGTTAGCCCCAGCTGGATGCCAGGTGCCCGCCAACATCTCTCCACTGCTCCCCTCCACAAGTGCAGAGGGAAGAGAAAATGTAATGAAAGGTTCACGAGATAAGTACAGGGAGAGAGATCACTCACCAAATACCATCACGAGCAAAACAGACTTGCATTCAGGAAATTAAGTGAATTCTATTACTAACCAAAATCAGAGCGGGGTAATTAAAATAAAATTAAGAACACCTTCCCTCCACCTCTCCCTCCTTCCTGGGGTCTACCTCCTCCCCCAAAGTGGTGCAGCGACACAGGAAATGGGGATTAGAGTCAGTTCAACACACATTGCTCCTTCCACTGCTTAAGGAGAGGAGTCCTTCCCCTGGTCCAGCACGGGTCCCTCCCACGGGAGATAATTGCCCATGAACTTCTTTAACATGAGTCCATCCCATTGGCAACAGGTCTCTTCAGAGGGTGCAGTCCTTCAAGGACAGGCTGCTCCAGTGTGGGTCCCCCACAGGTCACAAATCCTACCAGGAAACCTGCTCCAGCATGGGCCCCTCTCTCCATGGGTCTGCAGATCCTTGCCAGGCCTCCACTCCAGTAGAGTTTTCCCATAGGGTTGCAGTCTCCTTCCAGGCGTCCACTTGCTTCACTGCAGGTCTTTTTCACTGCAGGTCTCAGGAGCTCTGAACCTCACCATGGTCTCTATCACGGGCTGCAGGGGAATCTCAGTTTTGGCACCTGGAGCACCTCCTGCCCCTCCTTCACTGACCATGGTGTCTGCAGAGCTGTGCCTCTCACATCTTCTTACTCCTTTCCTCTCTGGCTGCAATTACATCTGTGCAATAACTTTTTTTTCCCTTCCTAGATATCACAAAGATGTTAACACCTTTTCTGATAGGCCCATCTTTGACCAGCAGCACATTCATCTTGGAGCCAAGTGGCTCTGCTGGACATGGATGAAGCTGCTGCCAGTTTCTCACAGAAGTCACCCCTATTAGTCCACCTGCTACCAGAACCTGGCTGTGCAAACCCTATACAGAACAACACAGAAAGCTCTCCAGATGTGTGCAAACTTGGTATATAAGAGTAAATACTAACAAAAGTACAAGGTAGTAAAATGGAAAAACATTAATTCAACAGTCACACTGGCTTGCCAGAAAAACATGTTTTAGGTAATAAATACTAGTTTGGGGTGAGAAATACTAGTTTGTGATTGCAGGTTTATTGCTTTACATTCCTCTGACCCATCAGCACTTTTGAAGAGCTCAGAGGAATAAAAGCGTGGTCTAGCAAGAAACAATGAGGGTGAGGTCTGCACTTTGCAGATTGATTTTATTAACTCCTTTACATGGCTTTGAGCCTCAAGTTTCCTCTTCCCCTTCTGCAAAATGTTTTGACACTGACAGATAAAATCCCTATGTTTGTTACACATTATACTGAAGTCTTACACTCCAAAACAGGATACAAACTAAAAGTAGATTAGCGTTCAAATTCTCAGATGGCAAACAGCAGCATCCCCAGCCATCCCAGCTGATTATATTCTCAAACCAAGAGGCCGCCTCATGATTTTGTTAATGCTAACTTTTCATTAGTGACAGAAGACTTCTATAAAACTTCTTGAAAGCTGTGATACGTCAGTCTACGTCTCCAAAACTAACAGATGTCCCTGGCCATATCTGACAGAGCTGAGGCCAAGCTGGCAAGCAGGCCCTGTCCTGGCAGACCCATCATGCCACCATCAGAGGGGCTGGGACCATCAGAATCTGCTGAGGATCTACCCCAGCTTTGTCAAAGCAGACTCATACCCCAGCAGCTTGGCACAGTCCTCGGGTCATACAGCTGACACAGTGGGAGCCACATCTGAGCTGATGGTGAATTCAGGGGAGTTTGCTTCTTCCTGTGACCTCACAGTGGTTCCAAAGGAAATGAAATCTGTGCGAGCAGGATC
Organism: Rhabdornis inornatus; assembly: GCA_013397075.1. Taxonomy (NCBI): domain Eukaryota; kingdom Metazoa; phylum Chordata; class Aves; order Passeriformes; family Rhabdornithidae; genus Rhabdornis; species Rhabdornis inornatus. Next base: position 77,553 of record VWZS01009235.1, read on the forward strand.
AGACCTCTTGCCTACTAGATCAATTGACACAGTTTGCCTGAAGATCAACATTTCTCTAATGTCTGTTGCAAAGTAAAAATACCTCTTCTTGATGACTCATTTTCCACACTGAGAAACGTCCGTGGGTGGGAGAAAAGAAATGAAGCAATTCTATTTTTCTCCTCCTGTCACTATTGTAGCAGCTCTCAATTTGAGCATGAAATATAATTGAAGCACTTGCAAGATGTTTCCAGCCAGTGAACTGCACTGTTTTGTTACCTCTTTGTCATCATTTTTATCCAGAATCATATTCTTTAAAAACCATTTCAGCACTGTTGTGCTCACTTTCAGAATATGACCTTCCAAGCAAAGGTGCAGAATTGAGGGTTTTTACTGCATAACCTACACAAATGTATGGTATGCTATTTGCAAAAAACTCCTTGCTGTTAGTGTTGTGAGTCCAGTCACGCCTTAGTTGAGTTAGGTTACAAGTCCCTGTGAATTTAATGAGAACATATTTATCCCACAGGATTAGACTAAACAGCAGCCTCTCAGAGCAAAGAGTGACTCAGAAAACCTGTCTAATGTTGCTGGACTCTGAAACTCTACAGAGCTCAGCAAGGGCCTTCTCCTGTCCTAGTCCCCCCGTGACACCATGCTTCACTTCGAGTGGAGATGAAAGATTATCCCTTTTGTTCTAGATGAGGAAAGGCGTGGGATACTGTCACCTCATATCAGGACAAGCAGGTGATCCCTCTTTGGGAAGGAACAACTTTCACACACTGAGAGCCAGGCAGAAAAACAGCCCACAGCTTCTGAACCAGTGTGCCCAAAACAGAAACAGCAGGAAGTGTGGGAAGATTCATCATAAAAGGAGATTTCCTCGCCTCCTCCTCCTTCCCTTGAGCAAGCTGACTCATGGTTTCTCAGCAGCACAGGCACAGAGTCTTTCCCAGCAACGGCAAAGCATTCACCCTGCAGTGACTCTAATGAAATACTAGTGAGTTGTAAGGGGTGACAGAAAAACAGAAGTTTTTCGAAAGGCTGGGGTGTAGAAGAAGCTCGTTTCAAGGTGGATCAGAAAACTCTCACCAGGTGGTAAGAGGGACTGGGCACTGCTTGCTCTCCAGTACTCCTGCCACTATATACCTCTGGTATGCAGCATCCCTGCAGCAGAACCTGGAGAGCCAGCTGCATCCCACACCCTGGAGATCCGTTCTGCCGCCACCCCTGGGTGCCTCCCTGCTGCCACAGACAGGAGACAATGAGGCTAGACAAGGGGCAGGCCAGGACATTTTGTTCTTTGCCACCATGGAAGGACCAAGCATCAACAACAAATACTTCTGGGTGTGGCAAGAGGCAAAGTCACTCTTTACATAGAGAAGGCTATCCCAATTCAGACTACCCCAAGAAGTCCTACACTTTGTAAGTAAACATAAATCAAGATCTGCCTCATTCTTATCTTAAGAGGGAAGCCATATATGCTCATTTGCAATGAAATAATAATATACATTAATTTGACTGAAGTGCCTCTTGTTACTTTGAGACAATTTTCTCTAGTGCTTTGCTGTGTTGCAAAGTCACTACTTTATAAGGATGTTTGTGACAACTCAGAATTCCTTCCCATGTTCTCTCTTTACTTACCAGATAAACTTACTTATTTATTCAGGTTTAAACATTACACAGCACCAAGTCCATTCTCTGTTAGAACCACTGAAAACACAGGCACCCAGATAAACCTGTTCAATAACAAATATTTGACGTCGTTCATAGATCTCTATCTGAGATAGTACAGCCCTTCAGCCTGTGATTTTACACTTATAAGGGGGAAAGATCAAAGTCTGATCATACAAAGAGAGAGGACAGGTGCTTTCAGACAGAGACAAAAATATTCAGAAGCAACCACAGGTACACCCAAAAGAGCAGTGCTTTCAGAGGGCAGTTGTGTGAGCAGCCCTAAAGGTGCAGACAGAATAATCAATCTCCTGTGTGCATAAACTCCTCAGCCCAGTGACTGCTAATCTGAGCGCAGATCTGAAGATCCCTTCTCATACTCTTCATCTCTCAAGCCATAGATTACTTCCATAGATTACTTCCCAGACTTCCCAACATGACAATAGCCTAGAGACTTCTTACTTTATGTGGTCCTGAAAGTGGGTAACACCAAATAGACTGACTAATGTCTGTGTGTGATATGATGAAGGAACTAAATAACACCAAACAAAATTAAAATAAAAAATAAAAACAACAGAGGCACATGAGAGGTGCCAAACTGCAAAACAGTGCATCAGAAGTGCTAAGGTTTTCTGTTCACTGCATTTCCAACACATCCATGATGTTTTTGAAACTCCTGACACAGTTGAGGCACTGACAGGTGTCATATATGGAGGCTTATTACTCCTGGTGAACCTTTTCATTTCTGAAATCTTGACAAATGCAAGAAAATCTAGCACGGCTTACTATTCTGTATTGACCTTACAGAAGAAATGACCCTTCGTGTATCTCCCAGGATTAGGAATAAAGCCACAATAAATAAAGTCACCATGTAAATCTATAGTTATAAACCATACACTGTCCATATCTGTTTGAGTTTGTAGTACAGAAATAATAATTATCCTCTGCTAAACCAGAGACAAGAGACAACTGTTTTCAGAAGACTGGGAGAACTTGGTGTCACTGGAGCACTGTCCACTATGTCTTCATTCGGGATTCAGATTTCGTATTAGTCATGAGTAATCATAACTCATCTGAAATACTTACAGCGTAACAAATGTCTCCTCAGTTGAGAACTTCCAAAACAATATATCACTGAAGAACACTATTTGTCTGCACAGGGTTTAAAGATTTATCATTCTTTCAAGGTATTGTATTACACTTTATTTCTTTTAAGTGCAGGTCAGCACTTAAAAGCTGAATATGAAAGATCTGCATGTCCTTGTCTTGGTGAGTTTTTTAATCCATTCCCTACACCCTAACACAAACAAGCATGGAGAAAGGCTTATTTCTCATTCCCTCAATTTCAAACTGATCAAGATGACAATCCTGTACCTTCAGTGATAGTTTGTTACCTCCTTTTCAGAGAGATAAACTTTTCACCCTTGACACCCCATTCAAATATGGTGAGGTCTGAAGTCTGACAGAAACATCGTTTCTGACGTGTATTTCACAATGATTAATAGGAGAAAAAGGTGGGGGGAAGTCATTGGAAAGAAAACCAGAAGAACCGATGGCAAACATGGCACACACTGTCAGGTTGTTGGAGACTATTTTTTAGGATTAAAAGAAAAAAATCATTGTCCCTCTCTCCCAGTTAAAGCAGGATGTTTAGATGAAGTGCAACACTTGGTTTGATGAGAAGAATTCCAGCTGAGTTCTTCTGCTGGGTGACCTGGGGCCTCTGTCACCCTCAGCGAGCAAACAGAAGAACACTTGTTTTCATATCCCCTACCAATTTAATTCTCAAGACTGAGCAGCCTGAAAAAAATACTATTCATATTCCATGCCAATCTGCTTCTCTATCTTGTAAAAAATCCCCATAAATTGACAATAAATTCAGGACTACTTTTAACTTTAAAAAGTGTAAGTTACTATATTTTCAGCATAAAATTAAAATCTGGTGGCACTAATTTGACAGTTTACAAAGTCTGAATTTCAAATACAAAATAACATTAGGAAACCATTGCTGGCCACACAAAGAGAAATCTATAGGTTTTGCAGAAAGCAAAGATTTCCAAAGCATTTTTTTAATAGTTCACATTTATGATTTTAAAGTACAGATTTAGTTATTAAATTATTAAAATTACTTTTTCTAAGGATTTCTGCACTTAAAATTGCATTGCTTTAATATTACTGTAGTATTTTTTTCTCTTTGTGATTTTAATCACTTACTAATATACAAACTTAATTTCATTTTACCATAGTGAGACTGTCAAATTCTCCTTTCCCTCACTCCCCATGAAGTCTTTCTTCCTGATTTGCATATCAGATTCTTTCCTCCTTTCCAATTTTCTTCTGCATTTTATTTCCTCACCTTCTCTTTACATCCATTTCTTTTCCTGTGATCTGCACAGAGCTGTAAAAGGGCTGTAGTTTATTACACAAAATGGAATGGATTTTAAAAGTCCCCATCATTTATTTAACCACAGAAAATCATGTCTCCAGAAGAACAAAAAATTCCATGAGAAACATATCCTTCATGCAGATGAGATTTTAATCAAAATGGTAAATAACTTACAGCTGAAATATATTTATATGGCCTTAGTGAATCCTGGAAACAGGAGCTGAGAAACCTCATGTCCTTTGTGGCCTGAACAGAGTAAGCATCCCATATTTAACACAGGGTCAGTCTCTCTTGCACATCACCCCAGGCAAACAACCGACCAGCCAACCAACCAACCCCACAGTTCATTGCAAAGAGATTATAAAAGGAACTCTGGAGGGACAAAAGGCGCAGAAGCCTCATGGGAGACAAAGTGCAAAATGTCTTGGGCTGAAATAAGAAATTCAAACTTTGCTGCCTTCAGCTGCCAGGTAGACCAAGCACAAAGGGTGCAGCAGTAAAAGTCCAGGGGTCACCAGAACAGTGACATTTGTTGGCTTTGTCATTTCCTTGCCAACCACACAATAAGGAAGTCAATAATATTAGCCCAGTATCTGAACTGAAATGTTTACAGACTTTGATAATGAGACAATTTATTGTTAAAAATCACTTTAAGTGAATTTTATTATGAAGTGTCTAAATTAAACACTTCTGCAATAACATTAACTCAGGCAAAAATGGGACTCCTTCTGTCTTGCATAAATATATATTTCAAGACTATCTATCCAAGCAGAGCTACAACATCATTCAATCAAGGTCTCTTACTACATGAACACACAAATACACAGCAAAACTGCACTAAAATTTGTGGATTTAGATGTGAATTACTGAAGGTAAAACAGGAAGGGAACGGCCATACCAGGACTTGGCAAATACACAAGATGTACAATGATGTTCCTTTTCTGACTTTAATGGAGGTTCACCTACAAACACTGAACACATAACTGATCTAGACCTTCCAATTATTTTCCATCCTGCTAGGATACATGACCTAGAGGTGACAGCCATAAAATTCAGCAGTCATATTCTATGCCCTGGTAGGAGTCACTAAGATGATCTTTCCAAACTCCTGCAGACAATCACTGATAAAACCTCACTACAGCAGCAAATACCATTGGACACTAAACACTGAAGTGTAACAGGTTTGAATGACTATTTCTGTACAATAAAAACTACTGCCAGGCAAGTAGGACCAGTCCTCCATGAGTTTTTAGTCAATGTCAACGACTGAAAAACAAAACAAGGTATTTGGCAAAGCAGGACTGACCTAAGTTGTTAGGAGGCTTAGTACTGCTCCAACCCCTCAGTTTAGTCAGTCCTTCTAAGATTTACCTCAGCACCATGGTAACAGCAGACTTTTTTGCCTTTTCATGGGAGAGAAAAACAAAATTTGGCTGAAAACTGCACTTGACAATTAAAATCCTCCCTGGGCTATACCTCCAAGTACTCAAGAGTCTGCACATAAGCACTAACAGGGATGAGATGCATTAGCCTCATTAGAGAACACACAGACCCTCTGTATCAAATTAATATTCTTCCTCTTCTCCTAATTCATATTAGGACACAGAATTAACAATTCCCATTTAAGTGCCAGTGGTTAATAATAATAATAATAATAATAATAATGCTAGTGCAAGCAGAGGAAACACCACAACCAGAGGATAAACAGAAGGTATATCCCCTAAGACTTTTCACATAGGCTATATTGGTCAAGTAAGGTAACCAAGCACAAAACTCAAATCCCACAGTCTCCATAATAACTGAATTATATTAGTGCAACGGTATTAAGGCTATTTAATATGATCATCCCAGAGTTCCAAACAACTTTAACATTTTGCCTACTTACAGATACATTAAAATGGATCCTCGCTAAATAATTGGCTTTGTTACTTTGGAGTCTGTTCATTAGCAGAACCCCTACATTCTCCATGCATTATTAAAATCCTTTCTTAATGAATCTTTCTACACACGGAAATATATTATTGACAAAACTCAAACAGAAGTATACACTGTGTCAACGGTGCTGAATTATCTTCATTATAGCAATGCAGAACTGAAAGAAAAACTACAGCACTGCACCATACAATACAGCATGAGAGTCTAAACGGTCCCACTTCAATAAACAGTCTAGAAATCATGGATTTCAAAGGCAAAAGCACCTATTGATTTAATACAGGAATCTGAAAGACACAAAAGGAGATTTGTGACTCCTTGCTTTCTCTAAAATGCAGAGAGATGGGAGAATAGGTTATCTTTCTACAAGGAAAACAGAACAGTTGAGAAGAGAATGCATGGAGAAAAACAGCTTATTTTGAACATTCATGGTTCACATAATCAAACACCACAGCATCAAATATGAGACAGAAAATACAGGAAAGAATAAAATTCTATATTAATTCAAGAAATCTAGAGAGTTATATTAAATAATACACCTTTCAATCAATTTCACTCATTGGAGCATCTCCTATAGGCAAGTAGCTGAAGTTAGAAAGAACACATCTGTTCTACAGAAAAACGTGCATTGAGAAATGAAGGCACACCCTTGCAGAAAAACATACACATGTGGAATGAGTCTTGGCTGAGGGCCCAGTCTGCAGCTGGGTACATTGCACTCTTTAATATGCAAAGTAGAAGCTGGTAACCTGTAAATATAAATTCAAGCATAGGTCTATCAGGCATAGTATATCAGAGGCAAGTACAAAATACACACCAATGGAAAAAAAAAAAAAAATGCCAGTGCAGCATTTTTTTTAAGCCTTGTCAGAAAAGGAAGCACTTCTACAGCCATTTTGGAGCCGTGTCTACACTCCATGTATTGAGACTCTCCACCAATGTCAGAAAACTAATTACGTAGATTATCAAGTATTCTTACATACTTACACTTGTTTTAATTTTATCCTAACATTTCCATTTTTTATATAAAAGGACAGCCATGCCCTTAATCACCACGGTAGATTTTTCATCATCTTTTATTCGCAGAACCCTGTGCAGGACATATTTTCTTTAAAGTACTGAGAAACTTCTCTCCACAGGCTCTTGCTTCCACCTCTACCGTATGTGAATCTACAATACATTAAACTATATTATAAATTAACCTTACAATGGAACAACCAGGTCCAACAAACAAAACTGTTACACAATGCTAAGGAACACTGAGTTCCTGCACTTACACTATTTGCTTATATTAAGAATGGATGGTTCAACAGAAAATGCAAACACTAAGATGCCACATTAATGGCTGCCACTTTTTAAAAAGCTGAATTCTTTCAAACTGAGCAGAATAAATTAAATGCAGCCAAGAACAAGAAGCTATATCTTTCAGTTACAGCTCTCTCATTTAGAAGTCTCTTTCTTTTAATCATATACACTCGTCAAAGGTGCAGTTAACAAACATTTATTACCCATTAACAGGCCCTAACACAATAATCCAAAGCAAAAAACACACTAATCCAAAGTGCAAAGACAAAGATCAGAGTTTATGTTTCAGCCTGAAATAAGATGTCAAGTACCAGGCTCTCTGCAGTCATTTCCAAACTGAACAATGAGGTAGAGGGATCTAACCAGGGAGGCCAAGCAAAAACAAAGCAGTGATGAGCATAGCTTGTGTCTGACAAAACTACAAAAGGAAGAGCAATTGTTTAATGTAAAGGAATATGTTTTTGCAAGAACAAGTGGAGAGATGCTGGTTCCCTACCTATAGTGTGGTCAAAAATTGGAAAAGCATCTAATAATTAAAAGGAAGGTGTCTAAAACTATCTCCCAATGCCATCAATTTCTCTCTGGAGATTTATACATTTACCAAGTGGATTACCACAAAACAGTCACTCAGAAATAGGTTGGATTCAGTGTTACAGAATCTATTCAGTCTTACACTCAAAGCTCCAGCCAGCTCTCTCACCAGTATACATTATCTTCAGGAAGTCCATCTCATTCTCAGCAGTATTTTAGGTAGGCAAATGCAAACCACATCAATAACACATGCCTTCTCCTTTCCCAGTTCCCTCTTCACATGCCTGCCTAGTTATCACAATTACCTGCTTTACAAACACAAATAGCTGGAAGTCATCACGCCAGCACTGCTGCCCTGCAGTGATTAATATTAAGGCTATGAAAATTTTCTGATAGCAAATTCTCACCCTAACAGTTATAACCAGAGCCCAGTGGGAGAACTGCTCCTGAATCCTTAACTGGTGTGTGTGCAGCAAGGATGCGCCTGGTCCTGCCGCTGCAGCATGACAGTGAGAGATTGTCTGAACGTGCTCTCTGCATAAAGACTCCAGTCTGAAGGAGCAGATGTTACAGCAGTCATCACATCTCGGGCAGCACAGGGACCAGAAGGTGTGTGCCAAATGAAACCCAAACCAGACCACAGGGGAGCAAGGCAAGGTGCTTATGGCTTTCTCTATCAGGATGTGTATGGCATACAGCTATGCCTGCAATGACAAATACATAAATATAATGGATGAGGCAAAGCAAGCTAAAACCAAAGGAGAGGGAAATGTTCTGACTGACAGGGGAGACGAGCAAGCAAAGGCAGTGAGTTACAGTGCTACTAAAAGATCTCACAGATGACTAGATATTAAACACCCAAGAGAGCAGTTTTGTACTGTGGTTAGTTTGACCCAACGACTGGGCTGCCACCAACAAGAGACTCCCCCTCCTCTCCCCTCATCACTTTCACTGTTCCCAAGAACCAGCAACCTATTTAATCTCTCCCTTGTACTGCATATAACAACTGTGTAGCCATAATCACCAGTTCTCTAGCAAATCAAGGCACTGGTGGAAGTGAAGGTCCATTAATACAGCTGTATACCCTTCTTTACCACAGGTAATGAAAAAGCTGCCTTTGGGCAGCAGTCTGGGGCTAGGCTGGATTACACACAATGAGAAACCACACTCTGGAACTGCACAGCCTCTGCACCCACATTTCCCTAAGTACTTAATTAATTTCAACCTTGCATTTGCATTATCTGCCTTAAATTTTCCAATCTGGGGAGCTGTACACATGAGAGACTATCTTGGTTATGAAGATGTTTTCCCAATCTGGTATTAAAACTGCGACAAAAAGCTTTCAGATGTATCGAGGAATGTCAGAACCCCTGAGAGAATAACTTGCATGGCCACAAGCATGAAATTTTCTCCTTATAAGTCATCAAAAAGCTAAGCCCTGAAATGTCAGGTCCTGAGGTATATATCCACAGAGATTTAAAGTACCAACTGCGTATGTAGTTCGTAGATATTGCCAAAGAAAAAAAAAAATGCAAATGTTGCTCAAGAAAAAAAAATACGATGATATTTGCTAGACAGATAAATAGACTACCCTACAATTCTCACAATAGCCACAGCAGGTGAGTACAGAGCACCTGGAGAAGCAGAGATCATCTGGTGCTGGAACTGCAACTGCTCTTGCTGCCTGAACCTCAGATATCATAACAATGACAAGATTTGACAGTCATGGTTTTGTATTAACAAAGCAAATAAACTAATTAATATCAAAATACTACTATGAAGTGAAATCAAATTATTCCTGTGCAATACTGGTGAAATTGAGGTACTAATTGCTAGTTAAAACACTATTTTCTGGCCATCAGGCATATACTCTAGTCATGCTTTTGTGAGAACAAGTATTTTCTGCAACAAACTGAACTCATCAGACTGATCTTTTGTTCTGTGACTACACAAAGATCAAGGATATGACAGCTGAGAGGCAGAAAAAAATGAGAAATAATGTTTTACCAACACCATATACATTTACCAAAACCATATACTACAAAACAGGAACACTGCTGCTTAGAAGATACTAATCTTTCCACCTAATCTCAGTTGTGAAGCTACCATGTAAACAACTACACATCTGTAGCTGTTTCATCACATTAATTCTGTCAACACACCATGAGGTCTTACCCATACATGCCTTTGAAACTGATAGTTTCCTTCCTCAAAACTGCTACACAGAGGTATCATCTTCCCCAACAAGTGCTTCAGCCTTCCTTTCAGCCCCCAGACACAGGACCTGTGTGATTCTGTGTGGGGTTTGCTGTGTGGGGTGGCAGTTACTGCAGCTACAGGAAATGAACACTGCACAGTACTAGGAGTACCCCCTCTCCAAATTTACAGCCTCCATGCAGGCACATAGAATCCAAAGAGGGACAAGACAGCAGAGGCAACATGAAAGAGAGACTGTGAGAGAAAAAAAGAGTATCTGCATTGGGCATCTTAAGCCTGTAGTATTACAGATTTAAAAATGCATGAAAAACTGAAAGCATGGCAAAAATTGTAAAGAAAGAAGGAGATGTGAAAACTGAAAATGCTTTTTGCAGTGCTGTGGGTGAATCTGTGTGCATAAAACATAAGAATTCTTTTCTGCCTCTATGAACTGCCTCTATGAACTGCCTCTATTTTTATGTCTAACAGCTGCTTTTCACTCTCACAACATACTGAACTGTGCTCCTTCCACTAAAAGAAGAGAAATAACGACTAATTTGTCAGGGGGAAAAAAATAGCTAACACAGTAATTAAGAGCTAATAAGTAACGAGCATGGTTACTTCAGCACAAAATGGCTTTCTGATTTCTCCAGAAAAGGTGTTAAGTCTGGAAATAAATAATTTGCAAACAGCACAAAGAGTCCAGGCTCCAATGTTGTATTCTGCAATCTCTGGGGGACTGAGGGGAAGGAGTGGACAGAAGTGCCAATCCAAAGACAGGCTGAAATAGGGCTTTTCCAGCAGGCCAGCAAGCCCCAAGTTTGAAGATCAGCCTGAACTCTGGGAAGGTGGTTTATACATCAGCAAAGAGCCTGACCCTGATTCAAGGCCACAGGATGTTCACAGCAGCAAAAAAAACAAGCCAGTCAGCCCTTGTGTATAGTATGGGCTAAATTAAGCAAAACTGAGATAAGAAACCCATGTTGAACCTACCCTCTACTTGCCTTCTTTACCTCTCACCTGACAGCTACTTATTAAAGCATGAAAATTCTCCAGTGATGAAGGTATGGAAATAAATGTTAATCAGCAGTGCAGAGTCTGAGGCATCAGCAGGTGCTCCATGACCTGTAGACCACCTGGTTCCAAATGTGGAAGGGTAACAACAGAGTGGCCATTTTCAGGGAACACAGGAAATTAAAAAAAAAAAAGGAGTGGCAGCCTCTACAAAAACCAAAGAAAGGTGGAAGCTACTATTATATGACCCAAACACCGTCTCCTACTGTCTGTACGGTACTAAGCAGAGGTAACAGCAGCCCTGCAGCTTTCCTTGTTGTGTCCTGGAATCCAACTCACCGTCCTGGTTTACCATTTTCTCAATGCCACCCCTACCACTTTGCTTCTGGAAGAGGACTCAGACCAGTCAAGAGCTGAAGCTAGTACTACATCTGACCTGTTTCTAAAAGGCCTCTTCTAAATTAAAGCGTGTGGCCAAGAAACTGAAAGACCCTGATCTAGCTAGGGAGATGTTTCAGACACTGCTGAGTCAAATAGTGCATTTCAAAACCATCATGGGTGACCAGGGAAACTTCTTTATGAAAGACAAGGACAAAAGAATAACTTGGGAACATTTCACTCCTCTAAGGAAGATCAGCTGAATCCACACTTTGAGTATCTCTAGGATATACAATAATCCGTTCCTGTCAAAGTATTTCTAACACAATTTTCTATTTCTATCCAAAACAACATTCACAACACAAAATGCCTTCTACACAGAAAACATGGTAGTAGAAACAGTTTTCATGAAAGAAGTATTCAATATTGAGAACTACTTTGTAAAGAAGAGCCTCAGCTTCTGTAGGAAGAGTAGCCAAATACCTACAGCTATTTTATATACTTGGTAACATATATCTATCTACAGATAGACAGAGGCCACATTCCCAGCAGAATCTGAGCACTTATGGTTAAATGGGAGCAAGGTTAGAAGTCTAAGAGTTAGTACAGAAAATATACATCTGGGATTCCTATACAAGCAAAGAGCAGACTAAGAGCATGACCACTACACCCTCCCTATCTTTCAGACACAGCATTCTGCACAGCTGGAACACAGAGCTGCTGCTCTGCCTGCCAGTGTAGCTACCGACAGTTCTCATTGATCACGCAGTTTCAGCAGCAGATTTTTAACAATTTGGAAGGGATGATGTTAAGAAATAGCACTGGCAGCAGCCATTTACATACATATTCTTGCAGAAAGCAGGAAACTCTTCAAAGAGTAGGAGCTGGGGGGTTGATATTCCCAACACTACCCTCAGAGAGCACATAGATGCTGTCTCTAACCCACAGCCTGTCAATGCTCTAAAGATACATATCAGACACTCCCCTTTCTTTTAGGAAACATAAACAGATAATGGGAACATGTATTTTAATTCTGAAGTGTGTCAGCACTGATGGATTAAATATATGACATAAAAATGTCAATTATCTTTCTTTCAGGCCTACCATGTATTTCTGGATTGCCATTGCTACCCTAAGTCTTGAAGTAAGAAAGAAGATCTGAATTAAATAATGTTCTCTCTCAGACATGTTCTTTCCTATGTCTATTGAACAGAAGTGATCTAACATTTAATTTAAAGTGAATCAGTAAAGGAAAATAGCTCTTGGTCAGTGAACAAATCCTCTGAAGAATAAAATGCACAATGCTGTCCTGACCTGACTTGATTTTCTTGAACTGAGAGAAGTTTACCTGGTGTCTCATTTCACCAGAGTTTAATTTCATGCAGATTTAGTGGTTAGACCCATATGAAACATGAGGAATAGAAATTAAAGCAATCTTAGGAACAGATACAAGTATTTGTTTAACATGCTTCAATTGCACTTTAAAACATTTTTAGGATTTTATGCAAAAATATGTAGGTAGCAATGGTTCCAATTGAGAACTGCTGATCTGCAGTCTAAGATGTGGGAAAGAAAGCATGGAAGATGAAAGAAGTTTCTTCTTTTTGCTTTGTTATAATTCCTTCAAACTTTATTGATTTCAAAGGAAATTGTTCAGAATTCACATGTTGTTAGTGAGAGCAGAAAGGGACTTGCTGAGCTGTGAAAAATTACCAACTTATTTCCGTCTTCCTGGAGGGAGAAAAACTCCCAGAAATGCAGACTGACACATCTCCTATTAGTTTATGTGCTACCTATTCCTTGAATTGTACGTGTGAAAGTATGGTACTATACAGATTTTGGCTGGGCTCAAGTTAATTTTCTTCACAATAGCCTGCACAATGCTGTGTTTTGGGTATGTGACCAGAAGAGACCAGTCCAGCTCCTTCATGTGGAGTTGAGTGCAAGGAAACTACAACAAGGAGATGGCAAAATATCAAAAAGGAATTAATGCTCCTCGGAAAGATGATGAAGAACTGTTTGCACAAGAAGGATATGGACCGGTTGGAGGGGGTCCAAAGAAGGCCACAAAAACCATCACAAGGCTAGGAGCACCTCTCATATGTGTATGGGCTGAGGGAGTTGAGAGGTCAGCCTGGAGAAGAGAAGGCTCTGGGGAGACCCCACTGTAGCCTTGCAGTACCTGAAGGGGGCCTATAAAAAAGACAGAAAGTGATTTTTTACATGGGCAGATAGGTACAGGACAAGGGAGAATGGCCTCAAACTGAAAGATAGTACATTTAGATTAGTTATTGGGAAGAAATTCTTCACTATGAGGGTGGTGAGGCACTGGCACAGGCTGTCTAGAGAGGCGGTGGATGCCACATCCCTGGTAGTGTTCAACACCAGGTTGGCTGCGGCTTTGAGCAACCTGGGGTAGACCAAAGTGTCCCTGCCCATCTCGGAACAAGATGCTATTTAAGGTCCATTCCAACCCAAACCATTCTATGATTCTATAATAAGCAGTGCTGGTAACATAGGGCTCTTCTAGGTATTGCTGAGCAGAGCTTATACAGCATCAAGTAAGTGGGGGTGGGCAAGAATCTAGGAGAGGGCACAGCCAGCAGCACAGTCAACCCCAAGTGACTGGCTGGGGCCAGCAAGCGACTGGCAGTGCTCTGTGGGGCTGAGTTGGCCCATGGGATTCATAGGGACAGCAAAAGGACTATGCTCCTAACAGTACATCCTGTGAACTTGGATTTCATATAGCAGCACTTCATACAGCAGCCCTTCATATAGCAGCACTTTAAGTCTTTACGTGAAACTTCAAATACATCCAGATGTGCTTTTCTTATCTCCCCTCTCCATTTTAACTCATGCAGGTCCCAGAACAATGGTGCATCTCCAGCTTTGAAGGAGCCTTGGAAACCATTAAGGATTTCCAATGATAACCAGTCTTGTTTCAGGTGTTACTTTTGGAACACTGTGATAGCTTCTTTTAAAATAACAGGACCAGCAATAGACCCACACCACACTGGGGCTCAAAAAAGTTTCCAGGTACTATTGCTGATGCATTTTTCAGCTTGCCTAAAAACAAGCCAGACAAAATTAAGAGAATAAAAAGTGGTTATACTCACTGAAGGGCTTTCAGGTACATTTAGTGCAGACAGGCCACCCAGGGGCTACACTCAAAAATGGATGATGGGTCACGGGCTTTTTAAATTTGGTCCATTCACATATTGGGGGTTAATCTTGCAATTACAGCTTCAGATAATGAAGTCATTTACCCCAAGTTTGCTCCCCCCAACTCACTTTTGTTTGTACTTCTCATGGCCTGGGACAGTAAGGTGTCCTTGATTCCCAGGATTAGAGAGGAATTGTTTCGTCTGACCAAAACAGGAAAGCTGTAGCTAACACTCTATATGGATTTTAGAGTTATAAAGAATTGGAGGATTACAAATATATGAAAAATATAAAAGCTAAAATCCTAAGGCATCACTGCATGCATCGTGAACCCTTATCTGATCATTCCCTGAAGTAACCTGTTACGAGTAAATTTATGTGAATCTGGATTACAATCCTTATTTAAAATCCCACTGACAGATGTTATAAACATTACAAATGCTTCAACTTTATGCATGCAAATATGCAAGTATTTTGTTTTCAGACTTCAGAGGGGAAAATAAAGTATTTTAATAAGAAACCTAGGCCATATACACCCAAATGGTTTTGTATAATTAACTCAATTTTAATTTGTTTGCCTGAAACGAAAATGTTAGTTCAGCCAGCTAGATCTAGTAATTATATTACAGTTTGCAATCACACTTACAAGCTATAGGGACACAAATTAATTTAAATCCAATTTTGAATCTGATTGTGGCTACCATTAAAAATATCCTATGATTTTATCAAACTGTAATGTTTGGGGGGAACTTCCTCCAAAATACTATCTTTAGTTTTCTTTTTTTAAAAAATTAAAATCCAAAATGGGCCAATTATTTCTAAGAATGAGACTAATAAAGACTATCTTTTTACCCACATTAAAAAAATACATACTTATTTGTCAGACCTGGAAGCCTCAAGCTTTACATCAAGAACCTGATGGTAAGAGAAAGATGATGTTCCAGGTATCTGTCCATGCAGACTTCTGTCCATAATACATACTAATAAAACCTGTTTTATCCTACACAGAATCACTGAAAACATATGTATTCACAGATTCTGATTTTTACTCTATTTTATTGTTGTGTAGCCCATTTTCTCCCTAAAGCATCAAAGTTTATTCTTCCCTTTATCCTAGCCTATCTTATTTGTTTCAATATGGAATGCTACATTTCCTTGGAATATAACACATTCCTCTCCTTTTTTCTCAAGAGTGCTAGTTTTCTTTTTCCCTGAGATACCATCTTTCCTCACACGTTGGGGCATTTTCTCTCTGACTCAGGCTCTCACACCTACCTTTCCACTTCCCCTTCCAAATCACACGTTTATCTCCCTGTTGCTCCCTCTGCCCTTTCTACTAATGCCCAGCCATCTTCAGCTCCCTCTGTTTCTCCAGTGTTATCTCCCAATTATTGCTCTCTGTGCACCATCCCCAGCTCCCAATCAGTATGGCAGCTCCAGCACACCCACCTGAGCACTGGTTTTGTGTGTCTAGTCCAAGCTGTGCTCAGACTCAAGACTTCCAATCTGCATAGCTGCTGAAAGGTGTGAGGCTGGACATGAGGCAATGAAAGATCACTATTCCTGGCACATCCCAAAGCACTCCAGTAAAGCCAGGGACACCCCCTGATGTCACTAAACCTTTTCATCTGTAGATTTCATAATAGGATGAGACAACAGCATTTACTGAGTCATGAGACATTCACCAAAGCTACATTAGGACAAGACTTGCATAGCCATACTGTTTTAAAATTGGTAGAACAACACTTCTCATCAAGATCCACAGATGTTCATGCTGATTGCAACAGTACCTCATTTTTCCCCATTCCATTTGATACCACTTTAAACATAATTTCAAATACCTCAATGCAACTATATGCATTCATACAGTATAGATGCTTGACTTCATAAGCTACATTATGTCATCAGTGCAATACTCAGCTGTGAAAGACAATCTCATCCAGACATTCCCCTCCATTTTCTCTAACCTTTTTAAAACATACTATCAGAGAAGGAGAACACACAAGAGCAGAAATAGGTTATAAACCACGCTGTACCAAGGCAGCCTGAGGTGAAGTTGAATGAGATATACAGATTGAAGATCATAATGCACAGACTTCACTGGCGTGGAGGGAAAAAAACAACTGTTACTTTTCTTTAATGAGTAAACACACCAAGGTCGTGTGTTCAACCCCCACATGGGCCATTCACTTATGAGCTGGACTTGATGATCTTTGTGTGTTGTCCCTTTCAACCCAGAAAATTCTGTGATCTGTTATGTGTAAAATATATCTTAGATGTCAAAGGCCTGATGTCACACTTCAGTGGCACCTGAATCTCATACAGACAGTAGGCTGGACATGCACGGTCATCTACTCAAAACACCACAGCAAGGCACAAATCTCAAAACTGCTTTGTATTAAAAGATGGGTTTAGAGCAAAATTCCATTGAAAAATACAGGAACCTAAGCTGACTGACTCAGTTGAGTTTCACTTCACCAACAGAACTCTTTAGCTGACCCAGCAGACAGAAAACTGAATGCTCACTAAAAAGTCTTTGACATCTCCATTCCTAACCAGCCACCTAGAGCACCAATGTTGCTGCTCCAAAGCATTCATCCAAGCTGCCAGCATCCAAGCAGCCCTACACAACTAGTCACAGGCAAAAATCCTTACAGAAGGACTTACGGATCCTGAGACCAAAGTTTAGAAAAGGTAAAAGGTAAAAAATGAGAAAGGACCTGACAACACAGAGATTTTAAAGAAATTTTTAGGCTCTATTTTCATGCCAGTGCAGCCTAATTGTAGGGCTGGGTTGTGTTGTCTCACAATTGAGCACCCTGACACCCCCACCCTGGGAACAGATCAGAATCATACACCACTGAATGGAGGGGAACCACTGGAACAACACATTTACTCATATTTTGAAACAAAAAGGGCCTGCATAGATACCTTAATGCTACATGACTCCAGACAGCAGCCAAGTATCTAAATTCCCTGGAAGTGCAAGTCCTGACACAAGCCTGGCACCTCTTCCTACTGGACACCTCAAGATGCTCCCTTTGCAAAGCCTCTCCTCAGCATCCTGACAGTCCCACCCACAGCGGGGTCCCCATACTGCCAGCTCCAGTGCACGGGAAACCAGAGAAAAGCCAGTACACCTTACAAGATAGGTGCTGTAAGACCTGAGTAAATTCTACAGCTACTTTGCAAATTATTCAAAAGACCAACAAGTGCAAGCTTTTCTGACCCAAATGTCGCACTGCCTGCTTACTTGTACACTGGCACTTGCTTGGCATGTTCATCCATCTTCACTGCCAGTGGAAAATAAAGTTCTAGATCTTATTTTAAAAGATGAATGTTTTTACCATGCTGTTTTGTGAGACACCTCTGCAGGCTCATTTGCCACTTTACTAAATGTAACCATGATGCAGCTGGTTACAAAATAATGTAAACTGAATTTCTCAAATTATATTAAGGAACCAGAAAGTACCTTGAGCCTCTGTAAATAAATATATGTTATGCTTAAACATAAGGAGGGGGGTTAGCCAGATAGATGGCCAATCAGATACACTGGGGTAGATTGTTGGAGTGTAAATAAAGCCAATATCATTGCTGCAACTTTACGCAAATGACTGCAGCTACAGAAATAATCAAAGCAATTTTAACTATAAATGGGACTGTTTCATAATTATATTTGGTCAAAAGTTAAATATTTGCCTCAATTACTCCAATAAACTTTAACTGAAAAAGTGGAATAGTAAAGGTAAAAAATGGCCATAGAAAAGAAACTAAACTGTGCTTTCTCTTTAGTTAGGCTTATGCCATCTCATCAGTGTATACAGTCCAGAGAAGGAGAGGATCAGGCTGAATAAAGAAACCTTTTATATATTCTGTTTCAGTCAACATACTGATCAGCAGCAAAATGAAAATGTTTCTGCGATAATCTCCTGAAATTTATCGAGTACAATAATAAAAACCTCAGCAGTTCTGACCAATTGACTTCAAAACTGAAACAATCTAGACAGGAAAGTCCCAGCCCACACAGCCTTCATCCCACCAACCAAGCATTTTTTCAGCACACTATATTACATAGTTAATCATAAGCATGTTGCAATCATTAGACATTGAAATCACTGAAGTTTGAGAGCTGTAAAGGATTCTCACTCAGTCAGTATCAGCTAATGTTCCAATCACTGGCTTAATGTGCCACTGCAGAGCCATGGGCTGCACCCAACAAGGAACTTAAGGATATTAGAGGTAGAATAGCTCAACTGTTTTATCTATCTGACCCTTGAATACACATCAGCCAGATGTATAAAATACTACTTTTTGAATTTTAGTTAGAAAATTTTAATAAAGTGTGGTATTAGTCATACATAGCCCTTAAATTAAAATAAGACAAAAGCTGGCATTGTATCTCTTAAGGAAATAACACTACTATAGCATGCAACACATCCAGCTTCAAACTCTTCCCAGAATTATTTGCTGCCATTAAAAATAAACTACAAACAACTCGAAGAAAATAAGACATAAACAGGTAATGAGAAAAAAGGTGTTTTCATTCTCCTTATTGCCTTTTAACATACATTAATTGTAGAGGAAAGTAGATCTTACTTGTTTGCTGTGTAACACAATCTTTTTAATAAAGTTGCCTTGCTGTACACAAGCAGGGTTGCACCTTGAACTGATGAAACAAAGCTGAATATCGACCTGTGGTCTTTCTTTGCCCTACTTCCTCCTGATTTCACTTCTGTAGTCCTTCATGCAACAGCAGCAGCAGCAACAAAAAGGCAACAGTGAACCTCTTCCTGTGACAAGGATCTTCTACCTTCAGTCACACATTAGCAACACCCTAAGCCAGCCTCAGGGCGATTGTGACAACTTAACAGGGAAATGAAGGGCAAAACTCATTTGCATGCATATTTTAAAAAACACAGATTTGAACCAGAAAGAAATGAAAGGTGGGGAAAAATTATTATGAAGAGCTCGGATGTATTCAGATCCATAAATCCTCTGAGAAAGGACAGAATGCTAATGAGAAAGCTGACACCACTTGCCAAAAATCAATGTGTGTGTGCACACTGGATATGTTCAGGAGTGCATAGTGCATATGCTGCAGGTTGGTTCATGTTAGATTTTTGCATAAAATTAGCAATGCCAAAGAGATACTTTCTACATAGTTCCTCTTCAGTAGCAAATATTTTATGCTTAACTTGGAGGACTCCAAGATCTTTGGGAAGGAGAGGCAATAAAAAAGGTCTGTGATCTTTCTTCAACTCCTTTCTTCACAAATTTCACTCATAGGAACTTAGAGAATTCCTTCTATTTGCCCGGCAAGCTCATTGCTGGCAACAAAAGGTTTCCCCCAGCCTCAATATTATTTCTTAGAAGTTAATTTATTTTACTTCTCCTGACTTCCACCAAGCTGTCCTGCAGGGATTTGCTATCTGCCAGCCTCCCCTAGTCCGCAAGCCCCACTTGCCCTGAGAGTGGAGAGCATCCTTTTGGAGTGCAGCTCCTGTGGCAGACTGTCAACTCTGTCCCACAGAGCTCACCTGGGGTGGCTCTCTGTCCTGCTCTGGAAGCTCTCAAGAAGACAGTGGGTCCCAGTGCACCAGTGCAGGTGACAGAGCAGCCTTCGGGGAGGGCATACGCACAAGAGTCTCACCCTGCCATCATTTACATGGCTGGGCAGGCACGGCCCGTGGCTCACCCCTCCAGCTCCACTTACTGGCACACCCCCCAGCAGGTTTCCTGGGCACCACAGATCCTGTGTGCCAAAGGCACACCTCACCCACCCTCTGCCTTTGGGGCTGGTGACCTGCTCAACAGGCAAACCTGGTTTTCAAGACTGACCCTTAAAAAAGTCAGACATACCCAAGGTGTCCACTTTGCACCAGTGAAACTTCACTATCAGGATTCCACTAACAGGACAAGTAATTCATCTGTGACTTATACTATTATAAATCACAGCAGAATCCAACCAAGGAAAAGTTCAAATATTACAGAGAGCAAAAAGTCACTATCAAGTAGTCCTATTACTGACCAAATACATGAAAAGAACATTGTCATGATCGCCAAAGTGAGTACTGAACACCCTCAGTATTCAAAGTGACAATTAAGAGCACCACGTACCTAATGAACCGTGCATTGTTACTCATAGAAACGTCAGATTTCCTTTACTTAGAGGAACAGAATTAAAAACTAGGAGATTATTGGAGAGACACTCACAAAGTGTCCACAGAGGTTGTTTATTAAAGAGTAAGGAGCCTGTAATAAGAACGGGAAACCATGTAGGCAACATCGGGTTTATTTGCTTTGCCATTCTATTGTACATTTTCTATAATGCTAAGAGCATACAACTTCTACTGGTTCAAGCTAAAATTCACTCTTGACAGCTGTGCAGCACCTGCAGCTAAAGATCTGAAACACATACCATTTCTGAACATCTCTGTTTAGACTTACTTAGGTACAACAGAAATCACAAAAACAAACCAGGTTAAAGGGACTTTCCAACTTAAACCAGCAAACAACTCAGGCAGCAGCTGCAATTATTTAAGCAGTGATTTTTGGTTTTCTTTTTCCTAGCCACAGAGCAATGAACACATGCATCTGTTATTCTGGTGAAACTTCTGAAGAACTGAAACAAGCATTTCAGAATCTATATCTAAACTGAAAAGAACTGCGAGATGCATGGTCTACAGCTGCTCCATGCTGTTAACCTTCATGACACACTTGTGTATTGCTAACTGTTTCATGTCTGTCAATATGAATAAAACAACCAGCAGTTTTTGTGAGAATGGATTAGTACACACAGCACCTCTGGAAAACAAAAGGCTGCAAGAAAGCAGGTGGAAAATGACGAGTTGGGAAGAAATAGGAAGACAATTTCAAGGAGACTATGCTCCCCAGTGGCACAAACAAAATGAAAATAGCCAGAGTTGGTGTCAAACTTTCTCTGACTTCTGCCGACTGAAGTCATCATTACTGCCCAAGGGGAAGCACAGAGGTGGTATTTTCTGTGGGTCAAGGTCTTCCTTGTGCCAGAGGTATCCCGTGGGACCATCAGCATTACAAACAAACTGGTCAGTGCTTTGCCAAGTTCAGCTCAGCACTGAAAACAAAAAAAGAGACCATTGCAGTGTCTTGGTGTTTGCCTACGAGCTGCACCACATGCAAACTGCTGAGAACATCTCCAGCCCCTATCACTTCAGGCATCTCTGCACCATTTTGGTCCTCCCCACCTCAATACAAGCCATTCCTAAAACCCATACTTCGTATCGCACTTTATCAGCCTCGATGATACTTGTCCTTACTTGTCACTAAAATGCAAACATAAATAATGCAATTTCACTTTGGTATGTAACTGATCTTGCATATACCAAACTTTTCTATTAGAAGTCAAAGAAGATAACATTTATATTTAGCTTTGCTCTATTTAAACTTCCTTAACACGATGAATATAATTATAGACAGATCCGCAATGCTGTAAGTTGGCATGACTTTACCAAATTCTATGGCAATCTGTCAATTTAAATTAGCTGAGAATATGGTAATAATGTTACATCACAAAAAGTACAACAGAGAAGTTAGCTTGGGACAAAATGAAGACAGGAATATGGTGTAAACAGCCACAAGAAGGACAAAATGCTCATTTATGCCAGCAATTTATGATGATCTGTTCAGCACTCATGTCAAAAGTTCTGCAACTTACATACGCTGAGATATGCTGGAAATGTGCTTTAAAAAGTTCCATACCACACAAGACAGGCCACCTTTCACAATGGTCTTCCAGTCAAGGACTTGACTCACTGTCCTGCTGGCTGATTATGCCTCTTTAATAGGTGAAATAAGTAAAGACTGTAGCCAGCTTTTCTTGACCCCAAACGGTGATCGATTTATATCCTTCATTAAACCAATAGCTTTTGTAATTTTTATCCTGACTCATTTAACTACAACTCCTGTTCTCTTCACAGACAGCAAATGCCTAATCCTTAGGAGTCCACTGGGAGGCCAGCATCTTCCACACATCCTTGAAGCCAGACAGTGCTAGATATAAAAGGTATTTACTGAACATATCTCTTTGTGTTTGTTCCCTTGGCAAAGGTCAGTTTTCTGCTGAACTGCAGGAGGAATGTGTTTCTTCATGCCTTAAATAAAGGCAAACATTTTAGTGAACTAATATTTTTAAATTTCTATTCATCGATGTTTAAACATAGAAAAAGCATAATAGGCAATTATTCATCACAAGAGGGACAGTCCATAACAAGTAAATGCATATGAGTAAGATATAAATTCAGGTACAAAAAGAGCCTGGGGTCTCCCTGTACTTGCTTCCTCCCCATCTGTGATTCACAGGGAGAATGTGATTCTTCTAATTCACTATATCTAGGTAAAACCAAAGAAGTATTAGACTTACTCACAACTCATAATTTAAAAGCAGAATACCAAAATGGACTAATAAAATGCAACAGCTAAAACGTGGAATTCTAAATGTCCTTAGATTACACAGCAAAATAGTTTAATGAAAACTGAACTGGTAGGTGCCCATGTAATTTTACTTAATGCTTTAATCAACACTGAAGTTTTCTTTAAAAATTCCATCAACAGCAAAGTCTGCCACAGAGAACATGTAGAAAGCAGGAGTGTATACCAAAGGCAAAGGTAATGTTCCTCCTGTTGTTACTTAAACATATCCAATTTCACTATTCCTGTCACCCACTGATAAAACAGTAGTCCTTCAGCATAAGCCTAGAAAATCCTAGTATGGAAATTTTATGCAAAGTCTAACAAGCTTTGTTCTACAGAATGGTTAAAAGTCTTCACAGCAAAAAAATTCTTTAACATTATACTTTCTTAAAAGAACAGAATTAGTATGTTCAGTTTTCAGCTGTAACTCTACTGCAGTTACAACCATGTATGAAAGACTTCATGTAATATTCATAGAACTGCATTAAAACAGTAAACTACTTTATATAAGTCCCTGTCTGTAACGGAAGGATACTGATAGTGCCTGTAACTTCTGCACTAAGGCATAAATCAAGTATGTTTTTCAAAAGTTTTTAATACCTGAAGGTCACGGTTTTTTGGTCTGAAATACTGTATAACTTTTCTTTCCTATATTTTTACCGTTTTGCAGAAATATATATTGAAATTACCAGATTTCACACAGTTAAAATATAGACAAAATCAATATTATCTTTTCAGTTTTTTTCACTGAATAGTCCTTGCGAAGAAATCATAATTTCTCTTTCAACTAATGGGTTATACCTACAAAAAGATCTTGAACCATTTTCAGATTCAGTTTAAGAATTGATACTGATTCTGACTGGACGACAGATAAAGAAGCTTTTCATGTGGCTCAGCAGATTACATCCTTAAAAGATGACTCTGTGACAACCAGGTTTTCAGGTGCTAAGGCTAAAAAGACAGAGGAGAAGCATGAGTTTGACAACTGGCCATCTGTCTGTGCCCTCAGCAACATCAGCAACCTGGTAAGCATGCATGGAACAGAGTTTTTTCAATCGACAGATTGCAGCTCTCCAACCATCCACAAAAGTACTTAAAAATGAGAAAACATCTGCAAAGATGACCGAAAACAGAACTCTGATCTTCAGAATTTCCCCCACTCAGAAGAAAAAAATCACTCAAACTGCCGTTCACTATGAGTAGTCAGCATGAAATCAAATATTCAGTAGTATCACTGTGCACACAAGTGAGCCGCATCACACCATCAGAACTACTCTAGACTGAGAGCAGTAAATCAGATCAAGAAGTTGACTGTCAACAGGCACCTTTATTACAATGAGATGCTTCCTGATTTCAACACCTTTATCAACTCCAGACTGACAGAAGAACATTCTAATTATTTTCATATTTTACTGTATGTGTGAGTACTCTGGGGTGAGATCTCCCTATCCAAGATGACTTTTCAGCATTAAGGAAGAAGAATAAGCACGAATGAGTGATTACACACACACATACACGCAAAAAATATATAATTTGCCAGAAAGCTAATAACCTGAAATACTGTGTCTAATCCATAGCCTGTTTTTACTACTTGAGAGCAACCAGTGTCTGTCACAAACACCTTACACATTTTTGGGTAAAAACATGACAGCTTAATGGTGCAAAGTAATCCTGTCTTCTAGCTTGGCTCTTAATGTGAAAAATTCTTCTCTATGGACTTAAAATGGAACACTTACTTAAAGCAACAAGATTTGAAGATAGCAACCTGCACAAGATGAAATGCAGAATTCTGCATAATTTGAAAGGAACTTATCCTTTAATTACATACTACTTTCTACAAATCTTATGTGACCATTTTTTGCACTCTGTTTTGGGAAACAGTACATTTCATTATCCAGGTGACATGCTGTTGCCCTTTTTATTCCTGATCGATGCCTTTTGGCTGGAAAGAAACTTCTGAAGGGCTAGCTAGTTTCTTTGAGCTTCCTCTTTGCCCTTAATTCCTGTCTCCAGACAGGCTCCCACTGAGCAACTCTCCCTCAGAACAATTCAGTTCCATCCTAATTGCCAGGATATGCCACCATCTTACGTGACAGATAGGAGAAGACAAGGAAGGCTCACACAGATCCTCTGCCTTCAAGGAAGCTACAGAAAGGTGTTCACCCCCCAGCATTGGATCAAGGCTGTTTTCTGCCTGCTGCCTTGCAGGAGCACGGGCAAGACCGTGGCTTACTTGGATGCCCCAGCAGTAGGGGAATACAATTTCTGATGCATAACTCCCAGAACTCTGATTTGAAAAATAAACAATTGCCCCTGTTCCTTATTTAAGGCTCTTTCCTGCTCCATAGAAGTTGGATGGATGCTATAAAGGAGCTCCTTTCCTCAGATGAGGCATATTCCATGAAATAGGTGTAAAATTCTTCACCCTCCAGTAAAAAGGAGGACATAAATTGTCCTCTTCCACAGGATTTATTTAATGCTGAAGCAGAATTATACATTGGACATTTTTCTAGATTTACTCACATTTCATCCCTTTCTTAGTTTTAAGTGAACTTTCCCATCAAGTTTAAATTTACTTTCACTCTAGGTGCTGAAAGTATTTTGATTCAGGACTGGTTAGACTCTGACTCAAATGAGAATTCACATTCTACACAGTAAGTAATCCGTGGAAAAAAATATGTCAATAGGTATCTTTAGCTCTTTATTTATAAGCAATGAAATATATAGCAAATTAGTAGAGATTAACAGGAAAAGGCAGAAATGGCATTAGTCCCAATATAGAGAAAAATGATCTAAATTAATTTTGGCAGAGTGAACTCTGCTTTCAAATTTATTTGTCTTATCACATTAACACTTTAACAGTGACAGCCTACGGGTTTATTTTTAGGTACTAGTATGTTAAAATATGTGATCAAAGTAGAGAAAGAAGTTACTGAAACTGTTTTCTATAAAGACATTCAAGCACTGTCCCCAACTCTGTGCTGGGAAACCATTTAAAAAACAGTGCATACATCTGTATGGCAAAAGCACCTGCAATATAAATTCTGATGCTTTTAAAAAGTGCTAAACAACCCATGTTAATACCAAGACTGCTATGTGGTGTGGCAGCCTGACACTGCTGAAAACCAGACCATTAATTTAAATGCCTAAAACCACATTTTTCTCACTGAAGTGAAGAGGTTCACAATTTAAAGTAGCTGTTCTTAGCATCAGTACAGTAGGCAGCTGAAAGAGGACAACAACTTGCTTCACCAGGCCTGTACAGGATGTCCACAAGACCCTGCTCTCCCTGAAATATGTTTTTTACATGATGCAGTGATGAGGGCAGAGCTAATTTCAGACAGACTTTTTACTAGCAAGGCAAGAAGGAGCTGTCAGACACAAACCCAGCAAAATGAGGCAAGCTCACTAACACCATGAGTAGAATGGTGATGGTGATTTTGTTTTTCACAACCCTTTAACACTGCACTTAATGATGCACTTTCACTATCGTGTTCTACCAGATCTCTTTCTAGGATGAGTAATTTGTTAAATCACACCTACTCAATTTTTTGCAGTACTTACCAAAAAACGATCTATAGGAATGTATGGATAGGTTTCATGTATGTGCTGCACACAGACAATATTAGTAGTAGTATACAGTTAGAATGAAGGTACATGAACAGAAGTTCATAGAATGGAAAATGCTTGTCTCAGAGAGATTTTAAAATTGAATTTTTAGTAACACCTGACCCAAAAGTGCTTTTTGTAAGTATACTCAAGGCTGTAATTCAACATTACCTTCTCTACAGAATCTTTAGTGAAAAAATGAAAATCACAATTCTTGCCATGTTACAGCTAAACTAGTCTCCCATCTCTTAACACAGACTTCTCTCTCATGGAAACACTGTAGGAAATGGTGTAGTAATGGCAAAAAGTGTTAAGCCGTATTTGATAGGAAATTTAAAATTGAAAGATGTAGAAATTCCCAGGTATTCTGAAACAGCAATAAGCAGATGGCCAGGTTAAAGCTGTGTATCTAGTTTTCACCCCTCTCTTACTGTAAGAGTAGATTTTAGGAATGTGATGACCTACTTAATAACCTGAACTCAAAGTTACACACAGCCATCAGCACCAGGAGATGAACTGCCTTGCAGCACCCCTTCCTAGGCTCTGCATAAAACTGATTACATCTAAAGTAAAACCTTTCAATGGATTCCATTAAAATCAAGTTCTCACCTTCTTAAGTCATACTTTCACGACCACTTTCATCTCATGTAAGCTACCACAGTTCCCAAAAGGAGCAGTCCAACCTTCCCTTCCAATCCTTGCAGAGCCAGTAAGCACACTGCCATGTAATGAACCTGACAGAGGAGCTGAAGACACTGGGCTCAAAATACATGGTTATGGAAATAAAGAAAACCAACCAAACAAATATGTTTCATTTTGGTATTTTCTGATGGACACAATTATATGCTTTAGTTTAAAAACTGTTTTTCAGTTTTCTCTTTTTTCCTGTATTTTACACAAACTGAACATCAGTATTAAGACACATATCACTTACCCCAAACATGTTTTTCTTTACAACTTTGTGTTCCAACGATTTCAGTGTTACCAGAATTACACCAGAATTTCAAAATTCTTCACCAAATGGAATCTCTCATGTAGGCAGCTTTATAAATCCACAGAAGCAGCAATAGAGCATACCATAAAGGGGAGGAAAAGATTATCTGTAGCCATTTATTGTCAAGTGGTTTAAACACCTGGTGGACATAATGCGCCAGAACTTCAGATACTGGTTTCATCTCTAGTTATAAAGTTACAAGCAATGTAGTCACTCTGTCAGTGGCACAGTTCCTTATCTGTGAAATGCTTCACTACTACAGCAAAGCGGAAATACCTCATCATTTTACATGAGAGCTTCTGATACTACAATCACATCCTGAATAAAACACAAAAAGCCAAATATTCAAAATAAAAACCATGTAAAAATAATAAACTGTCATTATTTTAAGCAAAAATAAACAAATACTTTGGACCAAAATTTCCTTCCTTTTTCAGAACTGCCACTGTTACAATCATTGTGCTTAAGTACAGAAGGCAGAACTTAAGTCCACTACATGAATAGGAGATGAAAACTTCACTGGCAAAATTAATCTGTATGTTCAGGTGCTATCTAGTTTATTTGCAATATGCTGTAGTATTAGATCTAGTATTAGATCTATTAGATAGTATTAGATTATTAGCTCTCATGCACAACCTTATCATCATTGTCTTTCACTGCCAATGGGAGTTAAGAACATATTTAACTGAAGAAGTATTTCAGGACTGATATGATGTCCTTGTTTAGCCTCAGGGAATAAAAAACAGGGTGAGAAAAATACTAAAAAGAGAAAATATATTTTTTCAGGACAACCAAGCACTGCTTCTATGTAAAGCATGTCAAATGACATATAAAGTGAAAACAACTTCAGGGCAGCATGCATTTTTATCTGAAAGATGACAGATCAGCAGATCTGTTCAGTCTGCATGGCTTCTGGAGGAACAGTGTGTCATACAAGGACAGAAAAAGGAAACTACAGATTCTTTCAAAATGGAGAACTCCACATGTTCACAATTTAATATCTGTTTTAGATCCTACAGAAAAAAAAACAACACATTAAAAAAGAGTAATTTTAGAATTTTCTTAGATATAGTTAAAGGAGAGTAAATCTTGCACAGTCACAGCACCTGACTGAACACCTCTTTTTACAAGAAATCAACCTACTTCTTGCTTTCTGACAATGAAATTAAAAAATATCAAATTGATAAACAATATGCCCTCTATTTAGCCTCCACATTACGCACACAGACATGCTTTTACTAATAAATTGCTAATTACAACCTTCCCAAAAGAGGTCACATCTCTGCAGTGACAAACAGATCTTATAATTTGGAAGCATGAACACAATGCATTAAGAAATACAGTCTAAAAGGACTGTCTGAACGACTAGTACTTCTCTATGGGATTACAAGTTAACTCCACATAAATAATAATAAAGTCCTCTGTATCAGGCCTTGTATTTGGATGGATCTGCAGCATACTTATGTACTACCTTAATATTTCAAAAGTGCAGGAAGAGGCTGTGCAATCAATCTAAGCAACAAGGGAAAAAATCAGGTAAAGTCTGAGAAACTGGTTCCAAGAAAAAAAATCTCACACAGATAAACTTAGCAGTTTGAAGAAAAGAAAACCACAAAAAAAACTCAGGTCCTCATAATAACTGAAATAATACTGGTACACTGACTTCCATGGACTTACCCTGATGTACTGCAAATCTAGCTCTAGGTTATAGATTAATATCACTAACAAATGGACATAATGGGCACTACAGGCAACTACAGTATGCTGAGGAAACCTCAGAGAGATATTTAACTTTCTAGTATTGTCATTTGCCAAAGAATCTTGCTTCTCAAACAGACTGCCTTCTTTCAAGGGCTTCTGCTCTTCCATGTAACCACTATGGCTAAACCAAAGCTGTATTACACACTGACCTAAAAAAAAAATATTTAAAGGAAACAAAGCATGAAAAATTCTTAGTTCCAGGCACAGCTAATAATTAGTACTAAAGTACTGTCATCTTCCTTACACACCACTTCTACTCTTACTCATTCAAACCTTTTCTTGGTTTGAACACCTGCTCCTTTGCCCATTACTCTAATGCTTGTGCTCCTGTGGATAGGAAAAACAAAAGTCATTGGGCTGAGTATCTGAAGCAACTGAACAAGGCCTGTTGTCCAATGAGTCCACGGCCATGATCTGAAAGAGGCTATATCATTTCAGGACAGCTCCTGAGTGCAGTAATCAAAAAATGGTGTTACCACTCCAGGAAGTGCATAGCTGCGCCAGTGTCAGCAAGAAAAAACTCATACCCAAAGGCCAAAAAGAAATTTCTAGGATGACCCTGTGCTCTCCTAAACTGTTACCATGTATAAGTCACGGCTGTTGACCCTCTACTGGAGGTTTGCCCAAATGCTGCACACGTTACAGTATAGCTGCTCCTCCACAAGAACCTCCTCTAAGAAGAAACCACTCACACACCTTTGACATAAGCTGAAGTTTTGTTCTGAATAGCTTTCATTTCACACACTTTATATGTATGAGAGCTTACTGCCGTAAGCCTGCCACTCAGTACACCACTGTACACCAAGAACACTGCAAAACAACTTCCTAAATCACAATGCAAACACAGATAAACACACAAAACACAAAACCCTTCTCTAAAAGAACACTTTCTAAATGTCCTTAAAATGTGAAAAGGAAAGTGGAATTTGACTAAGTAACAACCCACTTCCACCAATTTCTGTAAGTATTATGATTCTCAACTGTGTTTGTATCATCAAGGTCCTGAGACTGGTTTTCAGTCATCAATTTCCTAAACAAATGCTGACCCCTGTCAAAATTCAAGGCTGGGGAACGTAAGGCCCTCTTCCTTTTCTCACTGAGCAAGTGCCAACACTTTGTTTCAACATTGATAAACCAGTTTGTTTGCCATCAGTTATGCCCTTAGGCCTTTTACTTTATTCAGCTCAGAAAATGGAAACACTAGACAGGTTTAACTTCCTGTTTTCTTGCTATGATATTTGTTTTAGAGAACAGTTCAAAGTAACTTTCAATCATTTTAGTTAAATGATAAATAGTGTCTCCGTTAAATACTTTTTACTGTATTGATTCAAAGAAGTCTACTCCACAGCAGCTATTGTAAAGAAAAGCACACCTTTATTGACACCAAGAGACCATGCAGGGCTTAGCACCTCCACAAGCATGTCTGACTGTGGTTCATTTTACACGGGCTTTTATACTCTCACAATTCGTGGATCCGCCCTTGTTAGCTTATCTAAAAGGTACAGTTTTAAGGGCTGGGATCTTAAGTAATTGTGGTTTCATTATCTTAGGGTTACAAACATGGAAGATACTTGCTATCATATTCATCCCATTTATCTAACTGGTACAATGCTTTGCTGTAACTGTGCTTTATTGATGACGTTCTTCTATTTTTTTATCTATTAAAACAGAACTTATGACTTTGCAATTCTTCTAGACTTTCACAACAGTTAACATGCCTCTGCCTTCTTATCACCTTAGCCCACCGGGCGAGTTCCCTGCTTGCAGAAGCAGTTATAGTTAAGTGCAGCAGTGAACACGCATCTCCCTTCTTATCACCTTCGCCCACCAGCGCTAGGCCCCGCTTGCAAAAGTGATTACAGTTAAACGCAGCAGTCACACCTTTAAGGTTTTGTGAATTCATACCTATGCTAAGATGCTTGTGTCAAGTGAGGCCTGTGTTTCAGTATCAATCCCTTCGAAACTGTCTTAAAACCACACCAAAACAAAACATCAATCAAAATACTGAAGGCAAAAGTATACAATGCGCAACCTAAAAACCTTGATTCACAGCTACTGGGTGAAATATTCTACTTCACTGAAAATGACAGAAGTTGTCCTTTCCTTTAGTAGGAAGCAGCAGGGTAGTGAGGTGGGAAAACATTTTTCTGAGCAACCTTGGAGCTTTGGAACCATCTGGGAGTCTGGTCCTCCAGCCAGATCCCAAAGTATGCACAGAGGTAGCATTGATGGCTGTGGGAATGCTGCCTCCACTGACAGGTTCACTTGCAAGGAATACGAAAGAATGCAGTACTTTAATGTGATGTATCCTGCGAAAGAAAAGTAACTGACAAAGATATCAGAGAAACTGAGTTACTAAAAAGTAGGAACCAAAAAATAAATGCAAAACTTCTTGCTATATCAAATGTTTAAAATCTAGCTAAAAGAGATCAACTTACCATTTCCTTTCAGTACCTCATTAAGTAAATTATAACTAACAATCAGGGAAAGCAGAAGAATATGTTCAAGTTTCTACACATATTTGCTTTTGAAAACTGATAAGCACAACAAATGCTGAAATATATTTTGAAAATGTGTACAGGCACAATTCAATTTATAACCACAAGCTTGGATCCACCTAAAATAATATTTAAACATTCAATACAACATTTTTTTAGCCTTCTGTGTTATACTGAAATTTCATTTAATGTCTCAGGATTTAATTTGGTCAACTGCAGAGAGCCTCGCATCTGCCATGGGACCAAATATGGCTCTTATGCATCGAAGAAAGCTGCTGATGTGAAATTTGGCCTATTTGTTATTGCAATCTTAACTTTTCCCAGTTTTTTAACATGAATTAACTTTACACCGTACATTGATGCCTTTGCAATGTTTCTGTTAGGAATACATACGGCAGGAATTCTACGTCTCTACATAAATTGAGGGAAAAAAAAAAACAAAGACAAAAAGCTTCACTGAGGAGGACTCTGAGGAACGAGCCTCTGACGATTAGGATCGCCTTTCTCATCACCTCTCTCCACACCTCTTCCTCGGCTTATGTTTGCAGGAAGGCCGATGATTTAATCATCCTTCTTGCAAAAGATAAGGAAACAAAAAAACCTGCCAGGTTATTGAACCACTGCATTTTACTGCCACCAGGAAATGGAGTCATTACGGTAAAATAAAGTACCTTTTGGAGCCTCCAATATAGGTGAAGGTAAAGGTGGAGTCTGAGTACCTGAAATCTGAAAGACAAAGAGCTGCTTTATTACAACTTGTCTTTATTTTGGCTGAAGTAGCCGAGTAGCTACGGAGCAGCACTCAGCTCCCGACACGGGGGCGGTGGAAGGGGAGTCGGGGTGAGCCAGAGTAAAATGCAGCATCTCCCCCCAGCCCCTCGCAACAAGTGCCCGGTGCTATGGCAACGGCAGGGAATTCCATTGTCACACACGGCAACAGGCAGCCGACAGCCGGGCTCCTGCGACGGCTCATCGCGACCGGCACGGCGCCGGCACCGCCGGGGCGCCGCGGCTCCCCGGGTAGGGCGGCAGGGGCTGCCGGCACGGAAAGGGCCCGTCTGCGGCTGCATGTGCCACGGCCTGGGGCCCGGCAGCAGGGCAGGCGCCGAGGGGCCGCCCACCAACAGCCGCGGAGCGAAACCCCCCAGAGCTGCGCCGGGCTCGGGCTGCGCCGGGCTCGGGCTGGCACCCAACGCTCCCGGGGCTGCGTGTCGCCACCGCTGCGCTCCCCGGCTCGGGATGCCGCACCCCCTACCCCGCCCGCCCCTCTCCCGGCGGGCGCCCGGTCTCCTCTGCCCTCATATGCCCTCGGAAGGAGAGGAGGAAGACGGGGTCTGAGAGCGGCCCCGCGGCCGGGAACGGCGGCGAAGGGCACGGGCACGGCGGGAGCGCGGTCCGGGGCGGGCGCGGCGGCGGCGACAGCGACGGGAGCCTCCGCGCCGCCAACCTGGCGCCCGGGGACAAACTCACCTGCAAACAGGCAGTCCTTCTCCGCCTTGCACTTTTGGATCACAACGTCAATATCCTTCTGAATCCTCTCTTGTCTTGAACACATCCCCATGAAATAAATCCCAGGGGAAAAAAATAGCAGCCTTTATTTCC
>VWZS01009235.1:114226-139174 GCA_013397075.1 Rhabdornis inornatus
ATGAGCCAGCAGTGTGCCCTTGTGGCCAAGTAGGCCAGTGATATCCTGGGCTGCATTAGGAGAACAATGCCAGCAGATGGAGGGAGACGATCCTGCCCCCTCTGCTGAGCCTTGGTGAGGCACATCTGGAGAGCTGTGTCCAGTTCAGGGCTCCTCGGGAAAAGAGGACAGGCTGAGGGATCTGGGCCTGTTCAGTCTCAGGAAGAGGTGACTGAGAGGGGACCCCATCGGTGTCTGTCAGTGTCTGCAGAGAGGGGTCAGAGCATGGACCAGGCTCTGCTGGCTGCTGCTGAGAATAGGACAAGAGACAAAGGGGGAGAAACTGATGAACGGGAAATTCCACCTGAACATGGGGAAGAAATTCTTTCTGATTGCCCAGAGAGGTTGTGGAGTCTCCCTCACTGGAGATATTCAACAACTATCTGGATGCAATCCTGTATCATGTGGTCTAGGATGGCCCTGCTTGGGCAGGGAGGACCAGACGACCTGCTGTGGGCACTTCCAGCCTGACCCATTCTCTGATTCTGTGATTAGCCTGAAAACAGCACTAAGGTGTGAGAGATGTAGGAGCAGTACTTACCTGTTTATGATAACAGAGAACTGACACATGGCATAAAAATGTCTTTGGTATAATTTTCACTAGGCATCCATTATTAGCAACTACATTCTAATATTCTGATGTAATAGTCAAGTAAAAATACTCAGAGTTTATGTAATTTTCTTTAAGCCCGTATGAGTTTTAAGACAGATACAAAGTCAGCTGTGCTCTATACCATTACCACTGTCCATCCAAGTAGTCAATGTACCCTCTATGTATATACAATCTTTAGTGATGTTTTCCTGGTGAAGCTATAAATATATTGGCTTCTTTGGGTCATTACTGCAAGTCTGATTACTTGGCTTGAAACACTCTAACATGGTGAACTTAACATGAATTCAGACTGCATTTCACTGTAAGTAAGGCATCTTTACTGATTTTTGGAGTGAGCTAGCACTGGTCCATTGATAAAAGTCCTTTCCTTTAAAAAAACAAAGTTAAAACTGAATTAATAACATGACCTAAAATTTTTTATTCTTAATAAAAACTTCAAATACTTTTGATTTTAAAAAATAATGTCTTCAATTACAATATGACACAATAGCTTAAAATATCAGGTGTCCAACCCTCAGTAAGTTTTTAAGAATTATTTTAAGCTGTCTTATAGCCTAGGCAGTGTAAAAAATTCTCACATTACTTTTAAAAAATTTAATAGTAATAGAGGGGGAAAAGCATTGAAGTCATAGAGGACCAAGCCTTATTTTTTCAATTCAATGTTGCAATTTCAAAATCAACTGTATTTATTTTTAATTTAAAAAGTGTATGTATTAAACAGCAGCAATAGTTACCTCAAACACAACATAAACATGTACAAGTGCTACCCACAGATGTAGTGTGGACTGCTATGAATTGCTATGCCAATGATCTCTAACTTTCCATTAAAGACTAAGTGCTCATCCTTCCAGATGGCACCGAGGCCCACAGTAGCGAAACCTATGGCTGCTGGCACGATGAATGCTCCTAGCGATGTTCAGTAAAGCATGCAATTAGAGTCTCAAATGACACCACAGTTCATTGTAACTCTTAGTATTATACTTTGTAATGGTAGTTTTAACTTGTTCTTGTTTTTCCTCCTTCACTAGTATCAGCTCAGCTTTCAGTCTTTGCTTGCTTGCTTCATTTCCCCTGTTTATTTTTCCTTTCCTAACTTTTACACAATTAGGACATTTTTTTTCCTAGTTCATCTCATTATTCCCTCTTTTGAACTCTGAACTTCTGTGTATCCCGTCCATTCAGTACCCTTCTTGCAGCTCACCCTTGGTGTCTCACTTCATAAGCAGCCCAAGTCAGGAGGGCTGAAATGGATCTTTACAGAAACTGAAGTTTTAAAAGGAAGGCAAGCAGGAATATTTCTAAACCTTGTATACACAACTTTGTGATGCCAGTCACAAACAAATCCAGAGGGAAACCTTAAAGTACCTGCTAGTTCCTAAACTGAGTTGCCTCTTTCCAGTGACCTTGCTATTTCCACATGTCGTGGGCATTCCTGGTTGCACAATGGCAATACTCTCTATTGGAAGTGATGGGGCCTCAATTCTCGATTACTCTGCAGCAGGGTAGGCAGCATATTTCTCTAGAATTTGAGAGTCCTGAGTGTACAATAGACTGACATTAAGTTGAGCTTATTGTGCCTCTTATCAGTTACAGCCTAAGGCCAAGCAGGGATCAGTGCTGAAGATCCACCCTCCTGCCTGAGCATAACAAAGCCTCCCCATCTGTCTGAGGCACCTGTCTCCAGGGGTGCAGATAAGCACCTAAGCCCAGGGGAGAGGCAGAATTTCAGGTCTCTTCCTTACTTGGCTATAGGCTGTGCCTCTTTACAACTCTTCTAAATAACCTTTCCAAGAGCTTTACTGCTCCCAGTCACGTCACAGGTAACCTGGATGGCTTTGCTATGCACCCAGAATAGCTGAATTTATGACCCTGGGACATGTAAACACTGCTTCCAGTTCACACTTGGTCCCAGAAGTTTAGTGAATGGGTCAAGGGTACACAATTCGTGAAGTTTGTAGTATTTCTGGTGTCATTAAACACAGCTGAACTTACTACATAAATTCTCAATTTCTCAATTTCTGAGCAGACAATGGAAATTTCTCAATTTCTGAGCAAACAATGGTTAACATGGTTTAAAAGCCTTTAAACAAAACAACTCTGTTTTCTTATCCAGATTGCAATTTCTTAATAGCAAATAGTCATGCCAGAAAGTACTCAAACTATAAAATACTTATCTTGCTAAAAATAATCAGTTTAATTCATTTTCTGCTATAGTAAACATCATTTACCAAATCACCATCTGTTACCAGGTACCGATGCTTTCCTACTGTAACAACCGCCATTGTAGCCAACCTGTGCCTGATCTTAACAAAGAATCTGTAACCCCAAATTAAAGGGGATTGTCAAGTATTTCCTGTTTAGATTGAATTGATAAGGTGGGAAGCATTCAGCATCTGGCAAGATTAACCCTTAGAAACTGAGGACTAATTCCATCAGTAGACCATGCCTCATTTACACTACAGGCTGTGGGGTACTGATTGGTGACCAAACTCTAAACGAGAGGCTGAAGAAGAGGGAAGATCAGCCTCTATGCTGTTGCAGCTATACTCTTTCTTGTACCCAAGCAAAGTCATACAGTGTTTGTGCAACCACTGCTGCACAACCGTGCTTAACTTCACAGACATAATTAGATTTGGGTGCCTGCATTTGTTCCCTTCAGAAGATTGGAACCAGGAGTTAATGCAATGTTCAGTCAGTCTTCTTAAACCAAGGTTCTCTTTAATCTTAAGGAACTAAACATAAAAGAAAGTGACGTTTACAATAATTAATGAGTGTAAGGAACTGTCTCATCTAACTCTTACCAAAAGCATCCCAAGCTTGTATACAACGGACAAACTTTCAGACTCCATAAGGGTGTCTTCCTTGGTCACTTTCCCACAGTCTCCAGTCCAGTGCCTCAACAGCTAAGGGTTTTACCTTTTTAACTGTTTACAGGCCATCTTTTATGGTTATTTCTCATCTGGTAGAACAGTTGTGTCATGTAGCAGGAGCTAGAGTAGCTTTTTCTCCTTTACAAATTATTAGCTAAGACATTGTATTTAACATTAAAATCATGGAAAAGAGTGCATTGTGTGGGGTTTTGCTTATTTTTGTAGCTGTCAGGAAACACAGCCAAACACGCAAAGTATTCATCACATGCACTGTCTTTTGGTAATTATGTGGACAATTTGTTTGCAAGCCATGCTCATGATTGCCACAAGTATATCAAATGTAAAAGAAGGTGTGCAGTATTTAATACAAAAATATCTGTTCCAGGGAAATGTACAATGTGGCAGGGGAAAGAGAAGAAGGGGAGGTAAAAACCAAAATTAATAAAA
The DNA here is from genome assembly GCA_013397075.1 of Rhabdornis inornatus. Lineage (NCBI taxonomy): Eukaryota > Metazoa > Chordata > Aves > Passeriformes > Rhabdornithidae > Rhabdornis > Rhabdornis inornatus. Next base: position 118,196 of record VWZS01009235.1, read on the forward strand.
ATTTTAAAAGTAACAGGAAGAAAATGAATGAGATGGCTTTTACTTGGACAAGAAGAAATATTTAGGTACTTTGGGTTTTTTAAATAATATAATGTCAGTATTTTTGCTTCTCATTAGATAAAATAATGTCCATGGGTATTAACTATTAATGAAGACCTTGCTTTTGCAAAGCATATCTAAGCTTTCAGTATGAGTAGTCCCACTGATGCAAGCAAGACAAGTTATTAATTAAAATTAAATTATTAATTTGGTTTTTAACACAAGTTTTAGTTGTGCCATATCCATACTTTGCTTTTTTTAAAAAAAATAACATATTAAAAAATAGGTGGAATTTTCTGTAAATCTAGTGATGCTTTGCCTATTCCAGTAATATTATATATAGATCTAGCAATCTATCTATCCAATTTAAATTAATACTAAAAGCAAAACTTCATAAATACAACATATTCTTGAAAAGGATTCCAAAATAATTCACTGTGTTTATTTTAAAGATTCATCAATATCTTTGGAAAAGAAGTTGGGACATGAAGGACTTGGGGGTGCTGTGGGTGAGAGGCTGGACATGCCCTGGCCATGGCACTCACAGCCCAGAGAGCCAAACGTGTCCTGGGCTGCATCCAGAGCCCCGTGGGCAGCAGGGCAGGGAGGGGATTCTGCCCCTCTGCTCTGCTCTGCTGAGACCCACCTGGAGCACTGCATCCAGAGCTGGGGTCCCTGCACAGGAAGGACCTGTTGGAGCAAGTCTGGAGGAGGAACACAAAGATGGCTGAAGATATGGAGCACCTTTCCTATGAGGAAGAGCTGAGAGAACTGGGAATACTCAGCCTGAAGATGAAAAAGTGATTGTGTCCTTCCAGTACCTGAAGGCAACCTACAAGAAAGATGGAGAGAGACTACTTACAAAAGCACGTAGTGACAGGAAAAAGAGAATAGGTTTCTGTTAGATTTTAGGAAAACATTGCTTACTGTGATGCTGGTGAGGCACTGGAACAGGTTGCCCAGAGAAGCTGTGACTGCCCCATCCTTGAAAGGGTTTAAGGCCAGACTGGATGGGGCTCTGAGCAACCTGGTCTAGTGGAAGGTGTCCCATGGCAGGCAGGTTGGAACTAGATGAACTGTAAGGTCTCTTCCAACCCAAACCATTCTATGACTGTGGTTCTATGGTATGACCACTAATGAAACAAAGCCCACAGCAGTATATGGGTACAGCAGTCACAGTACCATCTACCCTCTCTGTTACTTCCCTGATACACAAAAGATTCAGTAAGACCAAGGTTATATCCTAAAAGTAAAGATACACTCTTGCAGGCAGTTTCTCTACCTTAGCTCAGAGAGGGGGTGTCATATTAACTCAACACCACAAAAATATTGAGGAAAAACATGCAAAAAATTTCTGGATTAAGTGTGTTTTTCAGATCTTCTATGTGACCTTTTCAGCTTTCCTTTTCTTTTTCAGTTCTGCTTTGATTCTTTCTCTGAAATGAGATCTAGGCTGCCAGCAGTGAAGTAACCCATTTAACAAATCCTGTTGTAGCTCCATCTGTTTTGGTTGAACTTTGTCTTTACTTTGTCCCATCTAAAACCCATAAGCACTAATTAAATATATTATAAAATGTAGATGAGCTGTCTTGCAACTGATAAGGTTGTTCTACAAAGCTTACAGTGTTTTTATACTAAAGCTTGTGTAGAATAAGACCAATTTCTTGTAATATTCGCAACATATACACTTAATTATATATATAACTCAATTATACTATTCTTGCTATGTGGGAGTAGTAACACTAGGTCATTATTAATGATTTCTAGGTGTAAACTTCAGTTGTTTTATACTTTTATATAGCATTTTATGTTTGATGTTTTTTCTTTCAAATTTTGAAAATATACTGTTTGTAAAGTATTTCAAGGGTGAAAATAAACAGCAGATAATTTGTCAACAAATTTTCTGTATGCATTTGCATCCACTTGAATTAATTACTAATATGCTTATTACTGTCTTTGTTTTAGTTTTTTATATATGCTGTATGAGGTCTGGTGTGCAAAACACTGATAAAATGTTACATAAGGAGATTTTCCTTAGTTTTCTTGTCTTTGTGATTTTTTTAATGCCACTATGGATATTTCTATACTATCAGCTCTTTTTTTTCCCTCATTTTAAAATTAGTTTTTCATCTTCCTATGTAATTATCTGAATTCTATAAACTACACAGATGTAGATCTTGGCGCAGTATTTCATACTGAAAAGAGAATGCTAAAAGAGAAATGCAGATGGATAAACTTCTAAAATACTCAGGTCTGATTTACACATTTCATAAAGCATGGTCACAAGAGCAGAGCTGAGTAAATAGTAGGAAAAAAATCTTCATGGAGACACTTATAAATTCCTCCCTTGACTATAATCCTACCCCTTATATTCGCTTATCTTAGAAAATATTCAGCAGGATTGTTGTATTGGATGATATCAATAGGCAGACATGATAATTCTGGTACCAGTATTAGCATTTACATTGAGCCAGAAAATTATTATTTTCTATTTACATGATCTAGAAAGACACAGTACTATGTAACATAATCACAAAACATATGATTTAAAATATTAGAGTGAACTATTTTCAAGCAATATTGCACTCAACAGATGTCTACAGAAAGGTGTTTAAATGAAGAAGTGATATGTATATTCATGAAAATGGCAGGGCAGTGGCTGTTGATATTCTGAGGTCGTTTCGTCTGAGACTTTTGCTGTTGAATCAACAAAAAAGGAAAATAATTTTTGGTTCTTAGGAAGCTAAACTTATTTTTGTCTCTTCTTGAGATTAAAATAGGACATAGAGAAGTTCTGGTCCATATAACAAAAAATTGATCTTTTAGGCGTGAAACAGAAAGTTTTGTTTTGGAACACTCATTTGCGGAAGAACTGAAGCTCATAAAACTGCCCTATGAAGGAACATCCTTTTATTCAGGATTACAAGGCCTGAGGAGAGCTCATGTCAATGCCTCACATTTATGGAATGCCTCTTGACATCTATGTAAATATTTTGCAGAAAGTGAAATAGCTTCAACAAAGGATACCCACTCTAGAAAACTCCATCAGCTCCTAGCTAGAATACTTGGTAGAATCCAGGTTTGTCTTTCTTTCTGCCTTGATTGGAACAGAGAAGCAATGAACCTTCAGCTCCACTGTTTGAAATCCCTCAGGAGGACCCCAGGCCCTTGCTCAATGTTTTGGTTTAGACAAAGAGAATGAACTTTACAAGCATAGGGCAAAAGCACTCATCTGAGAGCTGTGTATTTATGGTATTCTGTTCAGGACTGTAAGATCTGTCTCCTGAAGAGGAAGGAACTCAGTTTAACTTTTTCATATCTGGAGTGAATGCACAAGCCACACTTATTCAATGAAGGAGAAGATTATGTTCTGCTTGGAAAAAAATAACCTATTAATGCATTTAACCAGAATAAAAAATTCAACATCTCCCTTAGAAGGCATTTCTGTTACTTGATGAAAAGAGCAATTGTTCATATACTACTCTGATACTCTATTAAGAAGGAGTGAGTGAGAAGAATGTCCAGGAAAATAAGGCATAATTTGAACACCTTTGGAGTTCAGAAATCCTAAATTTTCAGAAACTTGTTGACTGACATAGTCATTAGTGTTCTCAAGGCCATGTTCCTTGAACTAGAACATCAAATGGGTCAAAATATGATCAATCAAAATCGCTGTAAAATACAAGATTTTTAAGCATACACTCAAGGAGAACAAACACAAAGAAGAAAAAAAACTAATACAGATGAAATTTTGAATTTTAATTTTTATGTGAATGCCAACAACAGCCACTACAACATACTATAGAAGGTATAGTATGTTGTAGTGGCATGTTGTTGACACACAGGAAGTTGCTTCCTTCCCCTCCCCACTTCCTCCCCTGAAACAATGATGAAACTTCACAGGTTCATTTCAAGCTTCCACAGTCCACTTATCTTCTGCCTTTGTCTATGTGTACCCTTTGAGCTTGTGCAAACAGTGAGCTGATGCAGGGAATGAAACCGAAAATCAGGTATACATAAAAAGCGATTTTCAACAAGGTCAGCTCTTGAAATGGCCTTTTGCAAAACTGTACACTAAGTAACTTGCTGATTCAAGAGAGGGGACAGGACCAGAGCAAACCACACCAGTCAGTTGTAGCTACCAGGAGGAGTTTCCTGTACTGCTTTGGCACAGCCTGTTTTTGGTCTGGTTTTTGGTAGGAAGGAGGCCATGGCTCATGTGAGGAGCTGCTGGAAGCTTCCACCATGTCCAACAGAGACCAACCCTGATGGCTCTGAAGATGGACATGCTGCTGGCCAAAACTGGGCCAATGACAGAGGCTGGTAATTCCTCTGTAATGACATAGTTAAGAAGAAAATCAAAACTAAGTCACAAGGTTTCACCTTCTAGTTAGAGAAGAGGAGGAGATGAGCACATGTGAGGGAAAAAACATGGAGACACCAAGGTCAGTGCAGAAGGAGGGGAGGAGGTGATTCAGGTGCCGGAGCCGAGATTGCTCTGCAGGCTGTGGTGAGACCATGGGAAGCAGCTGTGCCCCCGCAGCCCACGGGGATCCACAGGGGATGCAGAGATCCACCCACAGCCTGTGGGGATCCACAGGGGATGCAGAGATCTATGTACAGCCCATGGGGATCCATGGGGGATGCAGAGATCCACCCACAGCCTGTGGGGATCCACAGGGCATGCAGAGATCCATGTACAGCCTGTGGGGATCCATGGGGGATGCAGAGATCCACCCACAGCCCATGGGGATCCATGGGGGATGCAGAGATCCACCCACAGCCTGTGGGGATCCACAGGGCATGCAGAGATCCATGTACAGCCTGTGGGGATCCATGGGGGATGCAGAGATCCATGTACAGCCCATGGGGATCCACAGGGATGCAGAGATCCACCCACAGCCCGTGGAGATCCACAGGGGATGCAGGGATCCACTCGCCCATGGGGAAGGTTCCCACAGCAGAGCAGGTGGATGCCTGGAGGAGTCTCTGATCCTGTGATCCCGCAGAGAGAGGGGCCCTGCTTCCAGGATGGAGCAGCCTGTCCTTGGAGGTCTGCACCCATGAGTGAAGAGTGACCCATGTCACAGCAGTTTTGGGAGCACTTTGTGCCCATGGAGGGACTCACATTTGCAGCAGCTGGATTTGGCTGCTGCTCGTGGAGTGGACCCACGCTGAAGAAGTTCATGGAGAACTGTCTCCTGTGGGAGGGACCCCACAGTCTCATAAGGGAAGAATCCTCTCCCAGAGAAGCAGAAGAAAACCTGGGGATGAACTGACCAAAAGCCCCATGCCCTGCCTGGGGGAAGGAGGGAGGGGCGGAGGGGAAAAGGTGTTTTAAGGGCTTATTTTACTTCTCATTATCCTCCTCTGATTAGTAATAAATTTCACTTTGCAACTAAAGCTGACCCTGTTTTGCCCTTGAAATATTTCTCCTGGTCCTCGTCTCACTCATGAAGCCTTTGTCAATTTTTTTCCCTTCTCCCTCCTCTGCCCAGCTGTAGCAGGGGAGGGTGAGGGAATGACTCTGATTGGGTGCCTGGCATTGGGCCAGTGTCAAACCACAACATTTCCCAAGTACAAATGTCATCGTGCATACACTGATTAGAGCCAAGCAGCATACTTACCCCTTGCACAAGAATATAAACATTATGGTCTAAAATATAAACCTTCTACTGAAGTACAGAATATGTCACTTCACATCAGGAGTCCTAAAAAACACCAGCTGAGCTGTACTGCTGAAACATTTGATATGATGACAACATAACTCATCATGAAATGAGGTTTTAGAAAACAGGCGGCCACATAACATGATGCAATTGTCTCAGTTACCTCCTTAACACGCAGGTGATCAGAACAGCTGGAATCTGGAGATCAGTAGGCTGCCAAGTGGGAAAGGACACAAACTACCCAGGAAAGAATTGTCCTCATAATATAAACATCAGTGTCTATTTTTCAGATAGTCTGGGAACAGATCTGTGTGTTCCAGTTTATGAGGGCACAGAGCCCTCAAGTCAGGTCTCCTTTCAGACTGGAATAACAAATGTCACTGCCTCACCTACACAGGCACCAGCAGTTTTGATTACGTGAGCTTCCCACTGGATGATCCATAGAAGCAAACATTCCTCACTTGTCTTCCTATCAACAGAGGAGTGGCAACACTATCCAATAGATTGTTCTAAATGCCATTTGTGAAGAACATATTTCAGAAGAAATACTGCAGGAGAAAAGAGGCATAGTTACTTGCTGTATAAGCATTTGATCACAAGTTCAGAAACTAACTTTCTTTAGTAGCATATGCCCCATTAAATTCTTCACATTTTAAAATTATATATTGTCCTATAGCCTTATTACATTTTAAGAAAGTAATGTACCATTCCTAATTCTTCAGGAATAAATGAGTGTGGAGACATGTACACTTGTATTCATCCTTTGGCTGCTGTGGTATTCAGCTATAGAATTTAGTCAATTTATCTACATTTTCCTGAAATATTTTTTAACAGTAAATACAGTGTATTGGCATCAAGCTTGATACTGAGTACAAAGATTAAAGCTTTTTATGTGGCTCTTTGTAGCTTTCTCTAATTACTACCTGTGTTTACTTTCTCATTCACATCCAGACGTAACTGGTAGGAAAGTTTGTGCTTCGCAACTTCATCCCATTGCTAAAATGTAAAAAGATTTGCTAAATCCCATCTTGATATCTGTCTCTGAGATCATGGCAAATAATAGACATCTGAGTAAGAAGGTCTTTAATTGTATGTAATCAGAGCTATTCAGTTAGATATCTGAGGCGTTTTATATTCATTAGCTTCAAAAGCTAAAAATTGCTTTTTGGGCTGAACATATTCTTTCAGTTCTAGGACTGTGCATCAGGTTGATGGGTACAATTTTGTTTTTCTTGGAGTCTTCTAAGACATGGAGGGACTCAAGGGCTTTGGGAAATATGTGTGTGGGGTTCAACGCAACAGGCGAACAAGAAAGGAAATGTGGTAGGTAAGCCACAAGCCAAGCAGACAGCAGAAGTGGATGATTTAGTTTTAATTTAAAAGTTGCCTCACATTTTTATTCCCCTAAGCAACTGTGCTTTTATAGTAGAAGCCTGAATTCTAGATCATTTCTGACAAGAAGCACTCCCCTCGCCTCTTCAACAGTATGCTGATCACTGCTATAGGTAATACCACACAACAAAAATTGTTGCAACACTCAAAGTTGGGGTAAGTATCTGTAGAGGTAAGGCTCCTGTAGACTCCCACAGCTACTCTCTCTATAGCTGGAGGCAAGCTGACTGTCCTACTAAAGTGCATGCCTATGTTCTGAAACCCATTCCCCCTTTCTGACTAGTTGCAAATGTCATGAGGTACCCAGAGCTTCCTGCACTGCTGTGGGCTGGAGGTGTCCCCAGACTACCTGTTTGTTTCTGCCTGCCACACCTTCAGTTCCGTGCATTCTTCTGTTGCTGCTGTCTGCCAGGCTGTGAGCTCTACATCAGTCATACAGAAGACTTGAACTCCTTCGTGCAGACATTTCCTTCAACAGTGGGAGTAGGGACAGGGGAGGGGGAACAAAAAGTAATAACAGATTTCTTTTGAAATTAAGTTCATACAGCTGAAGTTTACAGTAAAACAAGGGCCTAGACAATGCGATTACACAATGTCCAGGCTGGTAGAAAATATATTGGATGAATTGTTGCAGAAATAACCTACAAATACCCTGTATGGCTACAGCCAATATCTGTGCTTTGAGATTAAGGAAGCAAAGCCTCCTACAGACAATTGAGGACAAGATGGAGTCTGACTCTGCTCTGTTGGTGTCATAGTTTAACCTTGATATTCTAGTTCAAGAGCATGTCCTTAGTAAAAGTATATTATCTTTCAAAAACAGCATGATTACATATCTCAATATAAGGAAGCACCTGTGATAACTCCCCTCTTCCCCCCATATATGTTCCAGATCATGTACATACCTTCCAAATATTACTTTACTATCTCATATGCACAAGAGATTTCCTCTAATGAATTAGATCATTACTACTCAGTGCTATTTTCTGTAAAAAGGAAAAGAAAAACCACTCTGGAGTATTTGAAAAAATATAAACATGACCACTTGTAGTTTAAGCAAAACCAAGTAGGGTTTCATGTAAGCTATTATTTTGTAGTTAATAAAGAGCCATCTGTATATACAGACTGTAGACTACTGGGTTATAATAAGAGTACCACTAATATTGATGAAGGGCAGCATGAGATATGAACACTGTCCCCTTGCACATGCAAGACTTATGGCTGGCAACTCTTTCTATATTTTATATAAGGTTCATGGTATATGTTGCATACGATTTAGTAATGCACTCTTAAAGAATGAATAAAAATTACTAGGTTTTAAATATATATACCATGGCAAAGAGTTATAATACAGGAATATGTTGAGAGAAAAAAGTGGGAAAGAAACTGCAAGAAATAAGACAGTCCAGAGACTAGTAAGAACATTAAAAAACAAAACAAAACAAAACAAAACAAAAACAAAAACAAAAAAAAAAGAAAGCAAGGGAGATCTTGCATGCTTATTGTTTTATGTTCAGAAGTTCTAAGATCTAATACCATTTTTACATCCCTAAAATGACAGCCAATTATGGTAATAAATTTACCACCATTGTTTAGTCTATCACAGTAGCACATATTTTATTTCTTCTCCAGAGTGAACTATAAGCAGTATTCTCTGTTCAAATAGAACAGTCTTGAGACTATGCTAGAGATCATTAAAAAACCCTACTTAAACTACCTTTTGATCTGAAAAGGAATTTACTTTTTTGCATTGATAAAACTTACTTCACCTTTGATGAAATCTCTTCTCCAATGACCATGATATAGTTGTCAAATCTCATTTAATCCTGCTACCAACAGCTCCCAAAGGAAGTGACTGGGGATGAGTCCATTCAATGATTCTCTTAATCTTGATGTATCAGCACTTGGAATTACTTACAGTTTCTGACTTACATGAGAATTTTAAACATGGTCATCAGATAGGACTAGACGTCTTCAAAAGTACCAGCCAGACAAACTCCTTGCATTAACTTAATTGTTGACCTCCCCAGGTCTTCCCAGCTTGGAATGATTCTATTTATTTACATGTTATTTACTGACACTTTCTTAAATTATGTGAAAATCCTTCCTCCTGGAAATGTCTGGTTGATTTTCATCATAGTTCAAGAAATATACTTAGCTATGGGACAATTAACTTTATGTGCAAGCTTCATTATATTCTACAAAACTAAAATGCTATCTGCGTCAGTTTATAATACTTCTGCCACTATGCTTTCTTCTGTCTTTTACCAAGGAGCCTCAGGAAGAAAAAGTAATTTTTGAACACTGCAACTAGAAGAGACTTGTTAAGAAATCGCTGCCAAGCCTTAAAGAGGCATAAACTGATGACAAATTGCATGTATAAAAGTATATGCAAAATGCTGACTATTGTACATGAGCAGTTCTTACTGAGGCTTAAAAGTAGTGGGTGAGCAAAATCGTATACAGAGATGTATTTTTACTTCAAGAATCGCTAAAACAGTAAAATCAAAGATAAAATTATTTTTCTTTGATTATATGTTGCTACCCAGATTTCACTGCTCTGTGTCAGAAAATACCCCCATTATCAAAGGAATAAAAACTACCATATTTCTCCTTGGACTTTTGTTTTTTTTAAGCTGAAATGAAAAACCAAAATCCTTGACTATTATCAAAACCAGACTTTCTTGAATGAGAATAAAAGAGGATATTTAAAGACTGAACTACTTAAAAGCGCTTCAGTTTTGAGACTCAGTGACAATAATAAAAGCGTTTGCCTGTATTGAGGCAATGGAAGATTACATTTTCTGAATAAATTAGTGTGTGACTCCTTTAGAGAAAATGTAACCCTTAGGAGGTATGTAGCAATCAAACGAGAGCTAGTACAAACCTGGGCCAGATCCAGGGAGAGAGAGGTCCTTTGTGTAGGTGTTCAGAGAGGAATTATCTACTTATGCAAAAAACACCATTTAACAGGCACCTTACCTTGCAGTCAGTCAAATGCCACAAAGTGCCACGGGCTGTGCGTTTGATAGGCATCACTCAAAAGGGCTGTGTGCATCACACGTTGGTTTTGATGGCACTGAGGGGCAGTGTTCCCAGTCAGACTGTACCCTAACCCTCCTGCATGTGCCTCTGTGTTCCAGCGTGGGTTTTAGCACTGCTAAGAACCAGCTCCCTTCCCGAGGGCAGCCAGCCTGCTAACACTAGCTCCGTGCAGGACAGCTGGGGGACAGCCCTGCAGTGAGTGCCAGGAGCCAGAGTTAAGGATCAGCAGGTAGGACACTCCTGTGAGGCACAGGTTCTCCTCTCCCTATGAAGGTCCTGAGCCCGTGTCCCACCTCGCAGGTGACGGCTCCCCACAGCTGCCAAGCCCCTGTTCAACAGCTGAGATTCAGGGGCTGGCACGAACATGAAAGGCATATAATGTCACAAAGCCCTTCTTCTGGTCTGTAATGAATTAAACTGTCACTAGATGAAACGCTTATGTAATGACTGGAGTACTCAGAGGTGCTGGAGTTACGCAGAGTGCCTTGAACACCTCGAGGCATGGGCTCAGTATCTTCCCTGTTAATAGGGCTTCTTCTGCTTCCCATCAAAGGGCTGGAAAATGTTTCCACCACAGGAAACACATGAGCTGGTTGCTACTGATAACATTTGCACTCTAAAAGTAAAACTTGAAATATGAAATTAAATAAAAAATTTGATACTGATGCTGTTTCAAGAACTGTTATTGAACAAAGTACCTAAATGGGATTTAGAGAATTCCCAGTCATTCCCCAGTGACCACATGGCCACAGACTCATGCCCTTTTTCAGTCTGCTTCTTTCACCCAATTAATCTTTAATTATGCTGTAACAAATGTGAAAGCTACTTCATAGGGGGTGGAGAGATAGAGATGGGGTTAGAGCCTGACATGGTGCAAGAACCAGTACCATTTCAGTGCCATCCAGCTTTGGGATTTTATCCTACTCTGGACATTGAGAGGATGTCATTTCACAGTTTCACACTCAACAACCAACTCAGGTCAGGGTCAACCCCTAGGACACATCTCTGTATCTGTTCAAATTATAAATGTAGAAAGTGCAATTTAGTTGTGATGTTGGTTGCAATAACTCTTACTTTGAGCATGCAATATCTGATTATGTATTTTAAGCTGCATATTAGAGAGACAGGTTTATTTTAGGCAGGTTTCTTTTAGTTTTTTCCTTAAGAAAACCAATATATACTCAAGTGTCTGTACAAGCAGAGCTACCAAAACAACAAAAACAATTCACAAAACCAGATAGGTACAAAAATAAAAGCATTTTTGAACCTAGGACAGAAAGAACTCTATTAAAGGAACAAAGGTCTGAAGAGTCTTGTGACAAACCTGAGGATAGGGAAGAACAAGAACAATCCCTTACTGAGAGAGGGAATGAGACCTGAGAAGATTAAAATTATGAGAGACTACAAGCATAAAAACATATGCAAATTGCTGACTGTAGTACTGAATTCAGCATAATGATAGATGAGCGGGTGTTTATGTGCGGGAGTACATAAATTCCTTGCTTCTATGAAATAAACAATTGAGGCAAAATCTAGAACAACTGGATTGTAAACAGAGAGAGAACATAGTCAAAGCAAAACCAGGAGGAAAGTCTTATCCTAAGGAACAACTTTCTGAAGTCTCAACTTTTCTCACCATGAAAAGCAATGTGGAAAACACTTAATTCAGGGTGGCTTGGGCAAAGGAAACACACAGCAAAAGTGTAGGTATCCATTTAAGAGAGCCAGCCTGAAAAATATTCCAGGCCAGAGCTTCTAAGCTCTGTTCCCAGCCTGATAAGCTGGTCCAGCTGAAGGCCAGGGAAAATCTCTCCCAGGATGATAACTCGGTCAAAATAGAGAGGAATTAATAACAAGATAGAACACCTGTTGTGTGCGTGACCAGGCCCTGGGAATGGGGTGTCTTCTCTCTGAACCAATCACCTTTTTTCTGCTCTTGGAGTTGCGGGTCATATTATAAAAACCAGTGTGTTTCTGAATAAACTTGTCTCTCTCTCTCTCTCTCTCCTATCATGAGAGATGACCATGTAGCTGTGCATCTTATTTCCACCGCATCTAAGGGGTTAACACCCCATTCCACGGCTACATTAAAGGAAAAAAAAAAAAGAGAGAGAAAAATAATTAGGCACACCAAGAAATATTGAGATACACAACTACTTTTTTCCCCAAAAATGGTTTCCCTGCCTTTCCCACTATATCCTTTTTGTTAGATGATGTACACAACATGAAGCATCCAGAACTTCAAGATGCTGTACCAAGCAAACTTTAAACATCTGACCCAGACTTTTTTTTTCCTCCTTAAAAGAAATGAAAACTCTCAAAAGCTCCTGTACTGCATTTTTTTCACAATGTATTTATCACTATCACTAGAACTCTGGAATTATCAACTACAATTAGATAACTAAGGCTTCAGTTTACTAATTACCAGATTACAGGAATGTCCTCAGTAGCATTTAAGTAGATATGCTAGGATTAACTGTAGCATTCAAGTGTTTCAAATAATGCACTTTAATCTTTACAAGAAAGAATCAAGACATTGTTTCTAAGGCCATCTCATTTTGTATTGACTCCAACAAAAAGAACTCTTTGCCACATTCAGTATTCCACATTCTCTCAGATTTCTACGTGTTTTAAATTCACCTGACACTGTCACCATCTAACTATTATAACAGGCATGAGAGATAAATAATGGTTTCAAAAGTTGAGTTGATTTAATCATAATCAGAAATAACACCAAAAAACCCCACAGACCATGTTAAAACATTCACACTTCTCAATCTAGTCATACGATTGTTGTTCATCACCTTGCATCCTGCTGTCAGGAGGAAAGGTGCATTCATAGCCCAGAAAACCAACCTGGCCTGCATCAAAAGCACTGTGGCCAGTAGGCTGAGAGGCCATTCTGCCCCTCTGCTCTGCCCTTGCAAGTGCCCACCTGGAGCACTGCATGCACTCTGGGCTCCACAGCACACAAGGGATGTAGACCTGCTGGAGAGAGAGCACAGGAGAGCCACCAAGGTGCAGGAGTCCCTCTCCTATGAAGACCAGCCAAGAATTGGGGTTGTTCAGCCTGGAGAAGGGAAACTTCTGGGGAAACCTTACTGTGGCACCTGATGAGGCCATCCAAGAGAGCTTGTGAGGGACTTTTGACAAGGGTGTGCAGTGGCAGAACAAGGGTGAATGGCTTCAAACTGAAACAGAGCAGGTTCAGATTGGATATTAGGAGGAAATTTTTTATGGTGAGGGTAAGAAGGCAATGGAACAGATTGGGTAGAGAAGTTGTGGCCTACCTATCTCTTGAAGTGTTCAAGGCCAGCTTGGATGGGGCTTTGGTCTAGAGCAAGGTGTCCCTGCCCATGGCAGGTTTGGAACTAGGTGATCTGTAGCCCATGGCAGGTTTGGAACTAGGTGATCTGTAAGGTCCCTTCCAACCCAAACCATTCTATGATTCAATATTGTAAGTAAAATTCAGTTACTAGGAACACTGATGTTATGACTGGCATTTTACTAAATGTATGATTTACCTCAACCTGTGGTAAATCTTCCACTTAAAAAAAAAAAAACAAACTTAAAAAAACCCCAAACATATAGTATCTCCCAGCAAGGATCAAGAACATTTTTTTTACATTTGAAACTACACAGCTCTTTAGGTGTCACCAGAGAATGAGGGCCTCTCCTTTTGTCTTACAGGTCAGCAGTCAAAATAAGCTTGTCTAAGCAATGAGTGAATGCTGTTAAATTCATGAAAGTATTCACTGCTTCATACAGCACACTACAAATTCTTGTTGCATTCTGAGCTTTTTTTGCCAAAACTTTATTGCAGTATACGAAGTGCAAGCACATTGCAGTCTATATAGCACTTTTTAAAAAAAACTGGGATATTTACTTTTAGTCATGTCCCACCTGAAAGAGGAAATAGCTCAGAAAAAATAAAGCTAGCATGGAGCACGGGCTGCTTATCTGTTTTTGAAGGATGCCTTTAAAATCTATTTCTGGAGGAAGATAGCTTTTAGAATGAAAGGATGCAGTGAGTAAATGTATGAGTGTCCAAGGTAATAACAAAACACATTAGGATTCTATACCTGGTTGAAAACTACACACAAAAAGTACATTATTTATTGTAATGCCATCAGATTCTCATCTCTTTAAAATGCTACCATACATTGCAGTCCCAGGAATTTCTCTTCAGTTTCAAAGACAAACACAAACAAGGGAACTACAGTTTAAAGGTGTGCTCCCAGTGCCTACTAAGCACAGACCACAGAGTGCCTTGAATCCTAATCTGCTGGTATGTGGTGTCCAAATACTGCCTGGCTGTAGGGATGTTTGCAGTCAGGCACTGTGCTGTTGTTTGGGGCTGGAATTCAGGAGAGACAATTTACAACGAGCATCAGGGGGAGATCAAGTTATCCCAAGTGGGCTGACTCTTTTACAATAGAATTTGTGCCATAAATAGAGGAAACAAGATGGTGTGCCAGTTTTGGACATCAAAAGGAATTGAAACGTTAGAAGAAATTTCTTCACAAAGAGGGTTGTTAAGCATTGGAATAGAATAGGAGGTGTACAACAAATGACTGAAGTGTCACTTAGGGCCATAGCCTAGTTGACAATGCAGTGATAAGTCAAGGATTGGAACCTATTCCAACCTAAAGGATTCTGTTATTCTATGAACAGGATATTCTGCTAGCTCATTAGACAGAACTGTGGTTCAGAAATGCATTTGGTTAGTCAGAAAGCATAACTGTGCCCTACATAAAGTGCAGCACAAAGTGGAAAAAAAGTCAAAACAATTCCAATTTTATTTTACAATTTATTATTTTCTAATAAAAAACATTTTAACAAGATCTGGTGAGAATTGAGAGAAGGGTAGATTCAGTAGGATTTTAAGATATATGTTATTCTTGGTTGTCTTTGAAAGAGAAAGCTTTTTGTAGTATGTATCAGTGATTTCTGTTATACAAAAATTTAACCCACCACTGATTCACTGCAGATATGTAAACTTTTTGTTAGCTTAACAGAGCTTCGTGAATTGAAAAACAGAGACTGATTTAAAAATATGTTTACTGGAAGACTGTGATAAAAGTCAGTTTATCTTCCAAGTGAGTTGAGATCACCTTCCTTTCCCAAAATAAAATAGCTGCCACCACCCATCTACTCTCTCTTGTCACTGAATCCTGCATGCTTGCATGTGAGTATATCCATATCAGCAGTGAAGTTATCAAAGGGATAATGTGGTAGAACCTGAAAAAAGGAGGTTTTCTTTCCTGCAGAGTTATGCCCCAGAGCAGTGAGTGGTAACTGGGAAAGAAAACTAATGATTTGTCATTAGCATTCAAAAAGTTAATCTTGCATTGGATAAAGGATTTTTGTTTCAATTTAAGCCTGATTTGCATATTTGCTGCTAGCTGGGTTTTATATAAACATGACTAGTTTAGATATCTCTTCACTGTTTTCCAGATACAGACCCAAACCTGCACACAAGTCGAAGTTCACCCATGCCAGAAGTACATGGACTTTGGGCAAGACTCAAGCATCGCTAATAGGACAGCATACCACTGTTCAGTATGACCCCAAGCACATTCCTGTCTGCTCTCTAATCAGTGCCTACTGACAGTAAACTGCTACCTCAAACTGTGAAAAACAGTGCATGTTTCCAACAAAGCAGGTTTTTGTGCCTGTAGTTCACATTCTAAATGCATTCTACAGACAGCATTTTCCCTCTAGGTCTATAAAGGAAGAAGAGTGATTAAAAAAAAAAACAACCCACAGTATAAACTTAGCATTAGGGATGATATTCACGTTCCTTATCTCATCTTTTCCAATAAGAACTACAACTGATGACTGTACTTGTTCACTCAGATAATATTCACGTGCACACACATAAAAAATGGCAAAAGGTATTGCAGATAGGTAACACCAAGAGAGAAATAAACAAATGTACAGTTTAGAAACCTTCTCTAGCTTTTGTTGTAAGAGGGAAGATGTTACAAATGCTGAACAAAGGCCTTGTATGAATAAGAGACATAAAAGTGCTACTTGATAGCCCTGCTGTTCTCAGTAGAAATCTGGCGAAATGCTTGCTCAGTTCCCAGAGAAATCCAGCCCTTTTATGATAGAACTCCCTTTTGTACTTTGCTTCCTTTTTAAAAGCCCAGAATTTTAATTTTTTTGAACTACAGAGGATTTCTGTTTAGGACTAAATGTGGACAGTCATACTGTGAATCAGATAAGCTGCATACTTGGCAGACAAAGAATTGGAAACTTTGATGCTTCTGGCTTCAGTTGACTTCAGGTTGCCATTACAAGATCCTGTCTCATTTGTAAAGTTTCTCTTCTGAAAATCTCCCAGTGTGGATTTTTTGAGTGTTCACAATGTTACACAGTATGTGTTTTAGGAAAATGCAGATAGTAAAAACCTCCCCCTTTATTCTGGGATCAACTTAGCATGTTGTAAAAAAAAGTACATTAAAAGAGATTCATTTAAAAAAAAGTGAAATAAGGTAGCTGAAAGGTCATATAATGGTCTAACCCCAGCTGGCAACTCAGCTCCAGAACCACTTGCTCATTCCTCCTGTGACAGCAGCATGGGGGAGTGAATCAGAGGAATACAAGTGAGAAAACTCATGGCTCAAGATAAAAGCAGTTTAACAGGGAAAGTAAAAGCTAAGCAACGCACACAAGCACAGCAAAACAAGGATTCATTCACCACTTTCCATTGGCAGGCAGATGTTCAATCATCCCTAGGATGGCTGGTGGGATGGGGTGAGGTGCAGAAAAGGCCTTGATACAGTAAAAGCACTACTCAGTAATAACTAAAACATCTGTGTATTATCAGTACTGTTTTCTGCAAATCTGAAACACAGTCCCATACCAGCTACTGTGAAAAAATTTAACTTTATTGCATCAAAACCAGCACATTCATCACTCATTCGCCCAATGGGATAAAACTAAGTGTCTTACGGATCACATTATATTCCTCGTTACAACCTTATATAGAGATGTCCTTTCCTTTCAAAGTTCTCTTCTTTCTCCAGTAGTAATACCTGTACTGCTTCTACCTCACACATCACAAAACATGCTTTGAGGATCTGTTAAATAGTGCAAAGGTTTTCATAGGCAGTGGATGGGCCATTTTTCTTTCCTACCAGGAAGGAAATATATGATTCACAGAGTTTCAGTGAGCAGAGCAACTGCTGCAGTACACAACAGCCAGAAAAATTAGTGCACTGTCATGAGAACTGCCTGAGAACTGTTTTCTCTTTCACTGTTCAAGGATGAGGCTACAGAAGAGCTGTAGAAATAGTGATGAATTATACTGCACTGATAAAACTGGTATGTACTAGATGATACAGGCGGCTTGTCCATGCCTATATAGAATCATCACAGAATGGGTTGGGTTGGAAGAGCTAGTCCAACCTCCCTTATCAAGATTAAGTGAAACAGTGACTAAGAAAGGTGTGTGAAAAGAGTATAATTTATTTTCCAACCACTCTAGTCACAGATTTCTGGCAGTGCCTTCTGCAATCCAGATTTATTCTCTTATTTTCCTACTCCTAAATTCAATTAATTTACTGCATGGAGTTCATGGTCTCTGTGTGAGTAAAAAATATTTAATTATTACTTTAAAAAATGTAATTAACACCTGCACTGCCCCTGACTTGATGCATCATACTAGTGAAGCTCCATCATCCTCAAGAGGGTATAACTGAGAGAAGAAAAAGACTCAGTGTAATTTAGAAATAATAAGCTTTGTCTTTACAACTTTATGAGAAGCTTGAAATGTTTTATGGAACTTTCAAGCACATTTAAAACAAGTGTATACCAATACGAAACTACAACTGAAATTTTATTTCTGGTTTGAACATCCCAAGACAGTTCAAATGCAGAAGTGAGCACACCACTTTTACAGTAAAGCTGGACAGTATTTTTCGTAAACCTAGAAAAGATACCTCTGTAAGAAGCTTTTCCTAAAAAGGAAAGCAGTTTTCATAGTTGATGCACTAGCTACAAATCAAGGAGATCTGTAACCATGAAGCCCCTAGAGATCTACAAACAATAAAATGCTTTGCAGAAGTCCCAGAGGATAAAAAAACTTGAACAGCAGTTTTCACATCTAACTTCCAACAATGCCAATGTATAAAAGTGCACAAACATTTGTTTTCATCAAAATGACAGCGTTTACAAAACTGTCTGCTGCCTCAGATGCTCACCTGCAATCTGCACTGTGCTAGAGACTGCAACTCTCATTCTTCCCGAGCCAAGTCCAAATATGCTGTCTGTACAAAGGGCATAGTTTGCTCTCTCCTAAAAGAAAGAAGAGTAATGAAGGTCAGCAGGGAATGCCTCTGACTTTTTCAGTGTACCCTAAGTAACCTTTTTTATCTACTCAGCTTTATCCTTGGAATCAAAAAGAACCTGGCACGAGGCAGAAAAAACTAGAAAAGAATAGTTATATGTAACCCTTTCCCTGGGTTATCTCAGGTGAGCCACTTCGTGTTTCACTGGACTTAACACTACCCAGGAGGCTGATGTAAAGACAAACACATTAAATGTTGTCAAGCATGGAAACAGGGTCCACATGGAGAGATCACATTTCCCTCTGACAGACTTGTCTCAAACTCTGTGAGTTAAACTGAAGAATATAAGTAAACTTAATATTCAGAATGACCCAATATCCTCAAAGTAGAATGGTTAACATTTTTATCTAAAACATAATTTTCCAGTAAATAACTATGCAACTCTTAGCAGTATGTTTTCTAAAGCCTTATCACTGTCAGATACAATTTATTGTTCTTCTTTTATGAGTTATTTAAAAACCAAATAAAATAATTTTTTTTCTTATAAAAGAATTTATTAGCAGTACTAACTCTAGCTTGTGGCTAAATCAATCAAAATTCAATAATTACAGTAAATTAATCTCACAATAGAAATTGAAATGCTACAATACAGTTAAGTATGGGTTCCAGTAACTCTCACAACCAAAAGAAGGCAAAACACACTACAGAGGAAGCTGGAGCAATGAAAAATGAAAATATGCCCTTTTTTCCCCTGGCATTTCTGAGTTTTACAAAACTGGAAATAAAATTCATAGATCAGCCAGGATAAGTTGGTGTCAGTTATTGTTGGAAAAATTTTATATTAGCTATGTAAATTTTTCATTACTAATATGCTGTGCACATTCTTCTTTTCATTAATAATTTTTATATTGAAAGGTAAAATTCAATTAGAGTAAGCTATCTGTGTATAATCCTCCCACAGCTTACCAAGACCAGAAGTATTTGGAAATATATAAACGATTGCTGAATCATACCTAAAATTAAAAACTACTTATGGTTATTCTTTTTCATTTTGAAATTCACATTCTATACACCAATATATCTGAGACTATTTTCACTTTTAAATGTACATACGTATGTGTTTTGCCTCTGGAAATACTACCCAAGTTGTAATATAACCCTGATGAATCTTTCGTGGAAATGCCTTGCAGAACAAATCTCCTGTTAAAAAGTCACACTCAGAAGTTCATCTCTGAACTCCTCTGGTGTGACACAATCTCAGCTGAAAAAGCCATTTTAACTCTATTATTGCCTTTGTCAAATAAAATGTATGTACTTACAGGACTAAAAAGATACACGAGATGACTCTCAGCGCAGGAGGTCCTCTCATTGATCCCACTGGATGTTTCTAATGAAGTGGTTTACACCTCTGGATGAAAATTATTCCCATGCAGAAGTACAGAGTACATCTCACTTTAGGCACCAGGAAAACAGTAGGATTATGATGCATATTCACCCTGAAAAACCAAACAAGGGAAAAATAAGTATTCCACAGAGATTCTTGGCATGCAAAACCTGAGTCCTGATAATCACTCTTATGGCAGCAGGCAAGTAATCTCCTTAATATTAAGGCTCAGATGGCTTCCCTTCCATTATCTGAACTCTGCTACCTGGTATTTTTCCATTTTTCCAGACAAAATATTTGCAGACTGGAAAACATCCCTTCCATATGTGAAGAACTAGAAATGTTTGCAGACTGTTCTGTGTTAAAATAATGCTTTCCTTCACACATGAAGACAATTATACAAGACCACCTCTCTCTGAACCAACATACTTCTTTTTAATTAAAGTACTAAGCTATTCAGTTCTAAGTATGCATCATTTCAGTGAGTATTGAATAGTTCTGCATCTGTTACATAAATGTTGAATTTGGGTGAACTAAAAACTAGTTGAATTATCATTCTAGTAAGCCTCGAAACTGAATTTTCTCTTTAAGAGGAAGAATATGGTACAATAAGCACGGATATATTCCTGTAACATGGAAATTCCAGGGTACATTTCCTTGTGTGCTATCTTAGATGGTGTTGTTCTACCAACATGTATATGTAGTCTTAAAATTTAGGAGAGTGAATATGCACATTGATTCAGATTCTCTACTGTCAGGTATGTCCAACGCACACAGACTGAGGTCTATGCCTCTGTGCTGGTGAGGACGGGGACATATCTTACCTGCCTTCAGCAAAGTTTTAATGTGATCAAATATGGCATAGCTCCTTCCACGTCAGTTCTTTGTTTTTGGTTATGATGGCTCTGTAGTTAGCAAAAGTGCTGAAAATTGCCTTATGGCTTTTGCAACCTTTTTCATCTTATTTCTGCTCCCCCACTGGGAGTAGAAGTCCTGTCATTAGAAGAAAAAAACCAAAACCTTTTGCTTTCATTTAAGAGACAAAAGAATTAAATGGCAAAAGACTAATAAAAGCTGTTTAAAGTCTCAGGGTTTTGGAATTAAAAATAACACTTTTATGTATATAGCTTTTTCCCACTTTTTTTTTCACTGA